>JSYV01000214.1:0-16689 GCA_000787455.1 Evansstolkia leycettana | reverse complement strand
AAAAAAAAAAAAAAAAAAAAAAAAAAAAAAAAAAAAAAAACTGCAGCTGATGTTGCGAGGAAGCGCAAGCGCACCATGCAGGCGTGTCCTACCTCCATATCAACCATAGCCAACCCTAGCCAGGCCCATCGAGTAAATCCCCAGAACGTTCCTCCGAGGTCTTCTACATGCTGACATTTCTCCTCAGGAAGAGCTGCTCGTATGTACAGGTAGCAACTCATCCATTGATATCGCTGACACGCCCTAAACCAGGTCGCCGCCGCCGTTGCGCGTGTCCCTCCTCTTCATCCTCTCCCTCCTCGTCCTCCTACGCCTGCTTCTCGTTACAATGGTCTTGGGCTCATTCCCGCGGGAGTCAGAGGTAGCAAGGGTGCTTCTGCCCGTCGTCGTCGTTCGGCTGGTCGTAACGCGCGTGATGTGGTGACGGAATTGCGCCTCCAGGTTGATCTGCTCCGGTAAGAGCATTGCAGATATGGTTTTTTCTGGTGACCAATACAGTGACTGACATGATGCGTTGGATTAGGCAGCAGGTTGATATTCTGACTGCTGTCCTTGCTCAGAGGCAGCAAGTGTAAGTGATATACATTGTATTGTTTCTATATAGGCATTCACAGTTGGTATAGTGGTACCAACGAGACGCCCGTTACCAACAACAAGTAAGCGTCCATCTGAAACGATGCTTGAAGGTGGATATTGATATGATTGTAGGGCCGAGCATCAGAACACTGCCTTGGACGATGAAGATATGATTTTCTGAACGTGGGTTCCCAAGCAAGGATTCCAAGATTAAGAAGATCAATAGTAGCTCGGGTTGACATTGCAGTACGAACGCATCCATTGAATTCAAGCAGCACGAGGCATGAAGGTTTATCATAGGTGGGAATGACAGCATTCAATGTTAGAATACAGCAATGTATATGGGACGCAATATTCTTTAAGTCACTGATATCATTCCAGGGCAACAAGGTAGCAGTGAATCTGAAAAGAGTCAATTACAGTGACTCTCTCAATATCCGGATCAGAGGGGTATAAATATCTTGATCTGTCTCTTCCAACTTGTCTTTCCTTCCCATCCTTGACTTAACAAAATCAGGCTCACTTTGTAACTTAGCTGTCCACAAGCCACATCTATGCGCCGAACCCAAAACACCGTCACAGTGACATGATCACTTACGCTGACGGTCTTGGCCACGGCATTTCCGGCGTCAGCCGGACACAGATCATTGAATGGTCGAGAGAGCTCGCATTAACGCGACTCTAAACGACGAAGATGATGAATCTTTTCATCAGTTCCTCGCTCAGGCACCAGAACAAGGGTCTCTGATGTAAAACGCCTCATATTTAGCCCCCAAAGCAGCCGATGTTCTGCGAGAAGTCCTCGCGAAGGGCAGTATATTTCCAAATTTGGAAAACGAAGGCAAGACATTCGAATGTGCTAATGCTTTTGTATTGTACAATTTGAGGCTGACATTAGAACAAGCAGCATGATCAAATAGGCTAACCAGACACCGAGGCAGAAGATACTGGTTCGAGAGGAGGAACGCTTAGCTTGGCTCATGAGTGAGTGGTCTTTGGTTGATTCAGACTCTCCTTCTACTCCCACTGGTTCCAGGGCCTGCTTGATATCGTAAGAGTGTGCATGTGCTGGCTCTCCCGATCCTGGAAGAAGTTGTGGAGACGTAAGTCCTTCTTTTTTGTGCTGATGCCTTAATATAATATCAAAGGCTGCTGATGGTGCTGAAGGGCTGGCGCTATTCCGGCAGAGGCATTGAGGCTTGAAGACATCGGCTCGTCTGCTACATGTCTGTATTTTCCAGTTGGATCTGGTTCTGCAGGTGCCTTAAGTAGGGCCATTAATTTGATAGGTGGAAGTGAAAACTCAAGGCTGCTTACTATACTATCTTACAGCTACCTTGGGAGTATCTGAGTCTTTAAGAAGCCGTAAGTGGAGTCAATCTTCCTGGACTTGATGATTTAATCATACCATAGCATGAGACTGTTCTTATCTTAGCCCAGTAAAAAGAGTTTCCCTCAGTAGATCCTTTTTCCTTCACTATTCAATCTTGTCGAACTGCATGTCCCTCCAATCTATATACCGACAATTGCAAATCTCCTGCCTCGATTCGAGAACGAGTAAAATGCTTTGTCCAAGAGCGGGCATGATGGATTCAAGCAATCACACTTCATACAGGGGGGATTTCATAAACTTTGCTATCACAGTCCTCGACCAGAGAATGGGACTGTTAAATTAATGATTTTGTAATGAAGAGAAATATAACTAATCTTGTCGTGAAAAGGCCGAATGATCGCATTCAAGTCTCCACATCAAACTATATCAGGAAGGTCAGCACCGAATTGGAAATGTGAACCTGAAGTTCTGATATGCTGATAATGACATCCTGATAAGCATGCAGATCCCTGTGTCCAAATAGGCATGGCAGGGTCTTTGGCCTTTATTGAGGATTCTATATTGCTAGCCAGTATGGAAAAGAGACGATATAAGACAGTCAGATCTGGCTTTGACAGATGATTCCTTTTTCGACATACTGTTTCTCACCCACATCCCCCTACTTACCGGCGTCATGGAGTCCAAACGATCACTCCAAGTGAAGCCAACCGCCGATACGCCGGCTCTTCCGGCCATCACGGACGGTGATGACGCCCTGAAATACATCGCGCGAGAAACCCAAGCTGTGGTTCTCCTGGATATTACCGAGACGCGAGCATTGCGCTGGCGAATCGATCTTCGGATCATGCCGATTCTCATGACGACATACTTCCTTCAGTATCTGGACAAGACGTTACTCAACTATGCGGCCGTGATGGGTATCAAAGAGTTCTTGCCAGGCAATACGTATAGCAATATCGGCACTATCTTCTATGTCGGGTATCTCGTCGCAGAGCCGATCACAGCCTATCTCATACAACGCTGGCCCATCGGCAAGTATCTAGGGTGCAATATCGTCTGCTGGGGCATACTCGTCGCCTGTCACGCTGCCTGCTATGCCTCGCTGATGGTAGTCCGGGTTTTGCTGGGCGTATTCGAATCCTGTGTGGCTCCAGCACTCGTGCTGATCACCGGGATGTGGTGGACCAAGCCGGAACAATCGCGCCGCGCCGGCCTGTGGTATATGCAAATAGGTGTGGCACAGATGGTTGGTGCAGGCATTGCATACGGATTCCAGCACGTCAATTCCACCAAGTTGGCTAACTGGGGGATTCTCTTTCTATTCATGGTAGGCTTTTCCTTCACGATGAGGTGCCCAACAACTGTATCAGAACTACAGTATGAAAAACTAACATCGCCCAACTCCTAGGGATGCCTAACAGTCATTGTTGGAATTGACGCCATTATTTCCTTCCGGACAATCCCATGAGTGCCAGCTTCCTCAGCGAACAGGAGAAAATCGCGGTCATCGAGCACGTCCGGGTCAACCAGACGGGAATTGAGAACAAAACGTTCAAGCCGTACCAGGTTGTCGAACTTCTTTTCAAAGACAAGGAAACATGGCCGCTTTTCTTCATTACCCTCCTGGCCATGATTGACAATGGGGCCGTCTCCAACTTCTCCAGCATCATCATCGCGACATTTGGGTTCTCGAAAGAGCGGACAACGCTCATCCAGATGCCCTCGGGGGCCGTTTCGATAGTCGCCACTTTCGCAGCCACGTACCTCGTCGCTGAAGTGGGCCATCGTTCATGGATAATGGCTGCTATCACCTTGCCTAGCATCCTTGGAGTGGGGTTACTGCTGGGTATGTTGCGTTTGTTTGTCCTTTCAATTGTCATTCTGCCCTCTCTTCTTATTTTACGTTACAGCTGCAAGAAGTAGTACGGCTTACTTACACTTAACTAACTTTTTTTGTTAATTTTGTTTTCTTTCCCTACAGGTCTTCCCACCTCCAACAAAATCGGCAAGCTTTTCGGTGTTTACCTCCTGAACTCATGTCCGGCAATGCTCCCCATCATCTACAGTTGGAATTCCGCCAACACGAGCGGGTACACGAAGCGGGTGATGCGCAATGCCCTGACTCTAATGGCGTTCTGTGTGGGTAATTTGATCGGTCCGCAGATGTTCCAAGCCAGCGACGCGCCGGACTACAACCCAGCCAAGATTGCCCTTATCGGAACCATGTCGGGAGTGGTCGTCCTTGCGCTCGTCTTGCGGCAGATCACGGTATGGGAGAATGGAAAGAGAGATAAGGAAGAGGCGGCCCAGCTGTCTCAAGGCGTGGCGGAGAATGAAAACCTTGCTTTCATGGACTTGACAGATATTGAGAATCGCAGATTCCGATACGTGTACTGAGTTAGTTGCCGATACAGGCCTGCCCGCAGAAAGCTTATATACATACATACATATAGATATATCACACCTGGTGATATTGGTGCTTGTCCTTTTGCTCATCATAGAAATAATAAAGTCCTGTGGAGATTGCTGATCACACAGCATATCAAACGAGGTATACATGACCCTGAGCAAACTCTATTCCGCTCCGCCCCTACAAACACGACCGATGTCTGTTGCTCCAGAGATTTGAGATACTGTCGATGGTGCTCGAGAGACGACCACGAAAGACGGTCCTTGAGAGAGTTTTTTTCTGAGGACTTGGTTACTCGCTCAGAAGGATATGGGCGAACTCTGGATAACGAAGCGTCTTCAGTTGCTAGGCTCGTGTCGGCCGGCAGGGGGATATAGGTGAGCAATTCATTGGCCCATTCGACGTATCCAAATTCATGTGCATCTATCTACCTTTACATACGATAGAACTAATAAATTCGAAATGGGAAAAAGGAGAGAAGATGAAATACAGTTTTTAGAGCATATCAGTGGACACCTTGTATACTGTACAAGACACGCTACTTCTGCGACTACCACATCGTCATCTATCTATTAACCACCAACTGAACAAAGGAAAGAGGAAACGAAGTTGCTGCGATATAAGTAAAGACTGAAGGAGCACGGTAGATTTGCGGGACTAGACGTAGCGAGTCGTTTAGTTTAGTAGCTGTTTCGGCTCAAGTCATTGCGGATTCTCTGGTAGTCCAGGAGACCCTCGATGCTGCCGACGGCGCTGACGGCAATTTCCTGGTCCCAGATTTTCCGGGAAGCAAAGTCCATGATATCCTTCGGAGTGATCTGGCCAACAGCGCGTTCGATGTCCTCGGCGCTGAGGCGGCGGCCGGTGGTGATGATCTGGCGACCGATGTCCTCGGCGACGGCGGTAGTGCCGTCAAGAGAAAGGAGGATGGAAGCCTTGAGCTGAGCCTTGGCCCGCTCAACCTCAGCTTCGGTGACGTTGAAGCAGAGGCGGGTCCACTCGCGGAGGGTGAAGTGGACGAGGTCGTCAATGGCGGTCAAGTTGTCGGTCGTGAGGTAGATACCCCAGAGACTGAATATTATGAGTGAGTTGATTCCTAACAGAAAGATGGATGCGTGAGTCAAATAGGCTTACCCGGTGTCGCTGTAGCTGGTGGAGAAGCTCATGAAGCTGTTGGCAAGCTTGTGGTGGTTAACGATAGAGCTGAGTTTGCTGCCAAGGTAGGGAGAGTTGCCCATGGCACGGTCCCAGTTGCCAACAATGGCCTGGGTGACGAGGGCAGTGAAGTAGTCATCGTCCTTCCAGCTGACACCCTCAACAGCGAGAGCGATGTGAGCGGTGGGGATGGTGTCATCACGGATTCTCACTTCAGATCCGATGAACTCCGGGGTGCGCTTCTGCTCGGCGGTGAGGGCCAAAGCCGCAGAGGTGGGAGGCTTGCTGGGAAGACTACCGAAGTGCTCCTCAGCCAGCTTGACCAACTGCTCGTGAGTGACACCACCGGCACCAACCAGAACCATGCGGTCAGCAGTGTAGTTGGTCTTGATGTAGTCGACCAAGTTCTCGCGGGAGATGCTCTGGATGTTCTCCTTGGGGCCGAGAATGGTGCGGCCAAGAGGCTGGCCCTGGAAAGCGGTAGCATGAAGGTGATCGAAGACAACCTCCTCAAGCTGCTTGTCAACTTCCTCCTGTTCACGCAGGATCACGTCTCTCTCGCGCTCAATGGCAGCGGGCTCGAGCTTGGAGTTCTGAAGAATGTCGGCGAGGATGTCGACGGCCTTGGGGACATCGGCATTGAAGGACTTGGCATAGTAAACGGTGTTTTCTCTCTGAATTGATCGTTAGCATATCGGAAACAAATGCCCTGTACCGGGATTCCGGTCTGTACCGAGGTGTAGGCGTTAAGATGAGCGCCCATGTTCTCAATCTCCAGCTCCAATTGGTGCTGCGATCTCTTATTTGTGCCCTAAATCATCATCAGCAATCTTCCCCAATATATTTTCAATTGCCATCTGGGTGTACCTTGAAAGCAAGGTGCTCGAGGAAGTGCGCAGTTCCGTTCGTCTTGTCAGTCTCTGCCCTGCTGCCAGCATCAATCCAAACGCCAACGGTCGAGGTCTGGGCCCATGGCGAGTGCTCGGTTGCGATCTACATAGACGTTAGAAACTTTGCAATCCAATTGACATTGCCCTTTTTCCCGTACCGTGAAACCGTTGGAGAGGGTGGTCGACTGGGTGGTGCTCGGCAGGGAAACTGGGGTTGCAAAGCCTCGCTTCACGGGCTGAACCGCCTTCAAGGCATTGCGACTCCGCAGAGCCTGGTTGAGGTTCAGAGCTAGGCGCCGAGAGGCCATTGCGAAGAAGACCGAAATAAGTCTAGAGGAGGGACGGAGGATGGGGTAGGAGGAGAAGATGAAATGGCTGGTAGAGAACGGGCAGCCCTGCTGGAGATGCTGAGGTTGAAGTTCGGAAGTCAAATTGTTTCGACCGCTCGTCGGCCAATCACATGACCCGTTTTTCCAAACCGTCACAGTCCGATCCCGACTGTTCCCTACCAGCTATTCAGCCTGTTGCATATTTTCCGTTCTTGGGCGATACAGTGAGATTTCGCCTGATTTGTCTACTCGATGATCTAACTCTGAGCCTTACCCAAGTCTTGCTATTACGGTCGAGTCCACTGGACTGCTTTGGCACATCTCTCTTGACGGTATATCTCTCTATTCATCTCGAAGCATAACATAGGCAACAAGCGCGAATCATACTTTCTGGTATCATACGAATTGGCTGGCATACTGCCTGATATTTTCAACCATGGGAACATCGTCAAAGAATCCCAGCTTCTTCGCGCGCGCTGTGTCGAAGTTAGGAGTCCACGACTGCACAATCTTATCGATCGCCGCATCGTACTTCTCCTCGACCATCGCGCGTCTCTCCTTACCACCGACTTCCTCCAACGCGTCCAGCATCTCCTGAATACTAACCTTCAACCCGGGCAGATTCACGGATCTCGACTCGCCGAATGCCTCCTTCGGAATGTCCTTGGCGTAGACCAGATTCTTGACCACCGTGGCGGGCGAGCAAATCCACATCTCCGTCTCCTTGCTCACTGGTAGAATGGCTTTCTTGCCATTGAACGGCTCGCGGATGATATCGCTTGCGAAACTGCTTGCCGCCTGCGTGGGCTTTCCCGCTCTAACCGTCACGGTCGGCAGTCGAACGCAGCGTCCGTCCAGGAATCCTCGGCGGGAGTAATCATTAAGCAGAGTCTCCACCATAAGCTTCTGGGATCCGTACGAGGAGGCAGGTACAGGAGGAAAATTGGTCTCGGTGATCACAAAGCCAGCGGGTGCAGGGCCGTAGACTGCTAGCGATGAGGTGAAGACGACTTTCGTGCCGGGCATGGTCGCCCGTAGTCGGTCGAGGATGTATCGGTTCGAATCGAGGTTGACGCGGATTCCGAGCTCGAAATTGGCCTCGGCGCCAGAGGACATAATTCCATGAAGTAGATACACAACATCGTATGGGTTGGACTTGCTGATGAGTTCGTCCACGACTTGCGGCGAGGTGAGGTCTGCCGCGACGCTCTTCAGGCGATCCGCGTGCTGGGCAGCGGAGGATGGAATCGCCGGTGCAGCGATGTCGGTAATGGTGATCTTTGTATCTGGCGAGGTTGCCTTCAGCAGAGCAGCGGCCAATTCCTGGCCAACATATCCTCCAGCACCGGTAATAAGGATTGACATCTTGAAAAGGATTGGGATAGTTGTAATTGGGATGGGATGATCAATGAACTGGAGGATCGAATGAACCAAATACGAATATCAGCGATCAGAGTGGTATTCTGTGCCTCAGACAATCACTTCTAACAATCGCTGTCCTGGCCCAGTGCGACATCTGGTTATATATACCTCCGATGCTGCGGGGTGGCGCGGAGTAGAGCTTGAACGATCCCGCCGAAACCAACTACAACCCCCACGCTTCATCCACCTCAGTCTTTCTATCTCTCTGCTTCGCTCTTGATAATCTGATGAACGGCGTCTTCCGGAAAAAATATTCCAGAGCGCAACAAGTCCGAATACAATCTTGCGGGAAATCTCACTAAGATCGGTGAAAATCCGGCCTTAAACTGGGTCGTTTTTCAACATCCTCGAGCGCACGGCAAAAGTCCGAGAAGATGGAGTGCGCTCTGTGGAACAGAGAAACTTTAAGACCTCGGTTTGTTCGTGTCTTTTGTAAGCGTTTGTCGTTGATATTAGGAAATTCTATGTTTTGATAGGAGAGGATCGTCGGACTTCAAGCAATTTCATCGAACAATCGAAAAGCGTATTGGTACATTCAGAAGCCAAACAGGTCCTGGGCCAGAGCTTCAGATCACCCTTTCGGGTGACAAGAAATACCAGGTGATACTTCCAAGCGTGTACATTCGAAAAAATCCGCAGACCTAGAGAATTTTCTCACTCAAAACAAGACGTACATGTGCAAAAACCTCATAAATGAAACAGATCAACGCACACAACACTGGACGCCGGGAAATAGAACATCAAATGGGAGGACATGACACAAGAACTAGACAAGAAAGATTAAACACCCTATGCAGAACGCTTGTAGATACCAGCCACGATACAGTGATCACGTTCGAAGGGCTCAAGAGTCAGCTGCTCCTTGGGCTTTATTCTTTCCTCTCTCATCTTCTGGACCTCACGGGCGAAAACAACCTCTGGCTTGGCTGTGCTGTCGATACAGCTGGCCTTGATGGAAATGATGACACCACCCTCATTCTTCAAGAACATGTGAGCGTTGAGACCGACGATACGGGCCTGGTCGGGCTGAGCAACGTCGGCGAAGATCACATCGACCATGGGCACAAGCATGCGGTAGCGGAGAGGGTGTCTGGCGTCCTCGACAATGGGAATGACATTGGTACGGTGAGTGGCCATGCCAATCAAATCACGGCCAGAACGGTGGGAGAACTCGACGGCGTAGACGTTTCCGGTAGGTCCGACAATATCGGCGACGTGGCTGACAGAGGTACCGCTGGCAGCACCGAGATAGAGAACTTTGGAGCCGGGCTTCATGTAGATATCATCGAGACCACCCAAGATACCGGCAGCAAGCTTGGAACGGAAAGGGTTCCAGACACGGTACTCAATCTTGGTGACGGCGCCGTCTTCCCCGGTGGCTGGAGAGTCGACAGAGATGCGCTTCTCGCCGTAGACAGCCTCACCGGGAGTCAAGTTCTTGGTAACGAGCAAATCTTCCTTTCCACCACGGGCAACGAAGACACCAGCGTGACGGTGGGGTTCCTAGTCGATCAGAATTAATAACCGTAACGCTTATATTTTTTGCCCAGATCCTGGGCTTATTCCCGCCAGATTATCACAAGGAGCACCCACAATGATGACCTTGGCACCACCCTTGATACCCTTTGCGCCTCCACGACCACCACGGCCACCGCGACCACTGCGAGCAGCACCACGACCGCCACCACGAGGTCCGCCACGACCGCGAGCAGCGCTTCCAAGTCCACCTATACGCCAGAAGCGAGACCAAATTAGCATCGCAGTCCGACTAACGAAACCGCAAGTGGAACAATTCAGATGACCGAGGTATGTTTCAGAATAGACTCTTCCAAGACATCAAAGCCACGGCATATTGTTCCCGTATAGCGTTCAGCAAGACTTGCTCACGAGTGTACAAACCTCTACCACCACCTCGTCCACCACCACCACGGGCCGCACCGCGACCACCACGACCAGGGGGTCCACCACGTCCTTTAGGAGCACCAAATGCCATTATGTTGTAGTTGAAGAAGAAGTTGATTGAAGAATTTCACGATGAGAGCGTAGAATCGAATTGCTGCTTTTCTTTTCACGACCGGGTCGCTGAGGAAAATTTCGAGCTTTGTTTTTGAACGACAATGACGAAAATGTCCGATCGACGAACAACAAAAATTCAAATTGCAACTGCCACGGACTTAATGAAGCAGCTTCGTCAGTGTATTCGTACCTGCGCTGGCGGACAGGTCTCGGTCGAAGCAGTGCTGCTCGTCGTTGTTGCGGTCGAGAATTTTCAGACTGAGCCTTTGGATCTTTCGAAAATCGAAAGAACGCTATTCCTCAACGGGCACTAGCGCGATATGTGGACCAATTATCATCACGTGAGGGACTAAACCCTTGGATTTCGCAAGTCGTGATGGAGCAACTTATCTGAAGCTCGATATAACCTTCAATACTTTCTTCGAGATCTGTGCTTTTTTCACTACCGAGTGGCGTATCTGGGATGTATAGAATGTGCCAATTCAACATCTCTTAGAGAACTGTCACTTCCCACGAGAACTATGTAAGGATAAAAGTTCGATCAGAAGAAAAGATGAACAGAATTGCGGACTTTCAAAAGATATTTCCGAGTGTTCGACCGTCATTAAATGACCATTGCCATCCCAAAACCGTAATTCAGTCCCATTAATCCATGCCCCTATATACAACAGGCAATGGACTTCACCAATGCCTAGGATCCTCAAGACTCGAAGAAAAAATAGTTTGCTGCATACTGAACAGTGAACAGAGACTCCATGCCCTCGCAGGTCGAAGGAGGCTGCCCGCCAGCGGTGTTCACCCGATAAACACTCGAGTACTTTCCAACAGTACCATTGATAGCTGTAAGGTAGAGCCAAGGCACAGCACCCTCACCGTCCCGACCTTTATGTGCATCGGATGGTGCGTTAAGCGAAGCTTCTTTCTTTACTATCGCAATCCCGTATTGCCGTTCAGCGGTGGTGTCAAGGTTGAACACCGGTGTAGTCATGTCCCGGAAGAAATGGTGGCCCAGTAAGTCGATGTTGGCCGGAGGAAGCAAGGCATTCGTGTCCGTTGGCACGGGCACATTATAGACAACGTTCGGAAGCATGGACAGAAGATCCGGATAGTTTGCAGCAATGCATGTGGCATTGTAGAGGCTCGCGAGTGCCCCTACGGCTACGGGCTTTGAGTCCACAGTGGAAGTTGCACAGGTGTAGTTCTGATATTCTAGTTAGCTCTTTGTTACATTGCGAGTATTCGGAAGAAAAACGAAGCATTGAGCTTTGACTGACCTGTGTTCCACGGCCAACGGCAACATAGACAGGATTTTGACCACTAGGACTAGGGAGACCGGAAGCAAAGGCCGGCAGCGCAATCTTGGATGTATCGCATGTCACAGGACTAGCGGTCTCCTTGAAGGCGTGAATATGGCTGCTCACCCTCGCATAGTACTCGGCCAGCTCAGGCGTATAGTCGTACACGGCATTGAGGAAACCGTTTATCGGAGAGGCAAGAGAGGAGGTGGCTGCCAAACAGGCAACAAGAAAGTGGATAGAATGCATTCCAGATGCCTTCTTTGAACGATAAGATGTAAAAGTTCCTGAGTAGAAAGGAACCTCTTCCAGAATTGACACAAACAAAGAGATATATATCAGCAACGCGACGAGCACACTCAATGGCCGTCTCCCGGATTGAACCAGTTGGAATATTTACTTCGTAGAGCAACAACAGAGAGATAGACAACCGAGATTGGAAAAACAAACAGGAAAATAATAGGAAATGTATACAATAGAGACGAGTCAACAAGGGAAGGAAAATAAATGCACGCAAAGAAAACGGTTGAATATTGAGATCCGAAGCTGGCTCGGACGTGCTGGCCCAATGTATATAGCATGCATCTTGACGATTATCAGCCATGGTAAGCAATTCAGGGCAAGGAATAAAACACCTAGCTATTTTGGATTCGAAACAGCCAGTGTATCTATTATCAGCCATGACCAGGGATCCCTTGACGCTGTTGACAGTGTCTTAAGTGAGATCCTGGCTCATCATTGGCGCTGTTATGCGCCGACAGGGCTTGTTTGGCGGGAAGACCAACATAGGCTAGTTTGGCAGACCAAGCCACCACACATCCGTCAGCCCTTCGACTCGTCATCCGTAATTATCTTCCGTGGAGTTAGAGATCCAAAAAGTAATAATCCCTGCGCTAAGCGAAACAGCGGACTGGTCAGTGGGCGGTTTTGTCTTGTAGAAAATTGATCCGTCCATTCTCAAGATTGGTGAAGTTGGTCGCTAAATCGAGACATGCGATCTTGCCTCACCGTGAGCTGGGCGGCTGGGCCGCATTGACCCTGCAGGATCTTGAAGATTTCCGACCATCTTTCTGGTTGGCAGCTAGTTTCTAATAATAGGTTGCCCACTTCTTCTTCGAGAGATCTGGATAAAGTATTTCCGACGGAGACGATAAAAGTGCTTGATGAATCCCAATATCAGGTAACGTGCAAATGATAAAGCAGGGGCCGTTCAATTTTGCTTTGTCAGTTCGTCAGAGGGCAGCGACGCTCAATGGGGGGAAAACAGCTCTTATTATTGTTGTGTTGAACCCTGCTGAACCAGGCTCAGGCATATCATGCCATCTCGCTCGAGAAAATATATCTCTCTGTTGTTTCCCAGTCCAACATGGAGTATACGTAGTACGCGACATTCCCATTCCATGTCAATAGATAGACACTATAATACCCATCCTACGAAATAGCTGTTCCTTCAAATATGCGTAGGTATGCTGTAGAGATCAGACCCTAGTCCAACATGAAACACTGTGAAACAGGAATAGTTAATGGCGTCAGCAATAGAAGTCTGTCAGGCAGTTCCTATATAATTAAGCGCCTCATGAATCCAAAAAGAGGCTAGGGATTCATCAATAAGCCCGGGTGGTCTAGTGGTATGATTCTCGCTTAGGGTCAACCCTGAAGCATAGCTTGCGAGAGGTCCCGCGTTCGATCCGCGGCTCGGGCCGTAGCTTTTTACCTTCTTAGAATAGATGATTGGTCTCTTTTTATGATGATTATTTTCTTCTGTGGAAAAAGGGTGGGATGGAGTGGTTGATAGCGCAGGAGAGTGTTGTGGCGGGCAGTGGAAGGCCAAGGATGAGGGACGTGGCTTTGGGAGCTGATCAACTTAAGAGACAACAAGAACATTTGGAAATTGCATATAGAAAGAACATGCTGAGAATTTTGTGCTCCAATATACGGGAAAATGAACGAAATTCAACATCAAACTCAGTAAGTGTTGACTATACACATTGCTGCGAGCCTGATTGCTCGACATGGTAGACCAGCCTAATCCCTAACTCCAGTCAAGGCACCATACACTATGAGAAACGCTCTGATAGATAAGATTACAAGAAATCCGCCATGCAGTCGTGAGACTACACAAAATGAATAAGCTAGCTGGCATGGTTGAACCCTTCTTGTTGCCAGTCATCGCCATGTAACTGAGCAGCACCGCTACCGCCACCACCGCCAGCCATTGCAGCAGCAGCAGCTCCACCGACAGCACTGAGACTTGCGCTGCTGTGCTTCTCAATCTCTATCGTGCTCATCATGTACAGCATGACAAAAAGCAGAATATGAAGAGCGAAGCAATAACCCGCGAAGAGGTTTCTGCTTGTTCGATTGGCCATGATTATGCGTGTCAAAGAGAAGACGATTCGTTCGGGAAGACTCATTCGTTTGTATGCACGCACAGACTCGCGCCCACGGAAGGCAGCGAATGGTGAGATCTGTTCCTCATATGCAGAATGGTATCGATCAAGAGAAAGACCCGAAGGTGTATCGGCAGAGACATGGACCGAGGTACTGCTCGGTTTGTTGCCGTATGCAGACGCGGATGTAGATGCGCTTTGGCCGCGATTGTAAGTCGAGACGTACCGCGTCTTCTCGTAAAGGCTGAGGTTGTCCTTCTGCAGAGAGGCAACTTCCTGCCGCAGTGACTTGACGGTGTTGTACATCTTCGATAGCTCTTCCTCTAATTCTGCATTCTTCTTTTTGAAGCGGTCTCGCTGAGCTTGTATCATGGGCAAGATCCCAGAGCCACCACCAACAGGTTCGCCCGCGCGTATGGCATCCATCGCATTGGCCGAAGCAGCCGATTGGTCAAAGCCCGAGATGACAGATGATGTTGGGGACGATGCACCCCTTCGAGAAGAATGAAGATATCTGGAGCTGTAGGTTCCCGCTACTGAGATGGCGGATGACGGGAAAGCATTTGCTGCTTCTTGCTGAATTCGAAGGAGATCTTCTTCAAGGGTTGCCGAGAGGCTTTGAGACTTTTCGAGTTCCTGCTTGGTTTTCGAGACCTCTTCGCGCAGAGCCTCCAGCTGGCCCTGAAGATCCCGGTGGGACACCCGTAGAACGGTAAGCTCGTTCGTCAGCTTTTTGTTTCTGGCCAGGAGCAGCTGTTCCAATGTGTTCTCTTTAGATTTCGTCGCTGCACCATTCGGGGCCTTGGTTGCAGTGACATCGTCTGTCGCATCTCCAGTCTCGTCATCATCACCGGTCGAGAATTCGATGGACTGAATATTGTTAGTAAAAGTTATTACGATTTCTGAATTTTGAAAGTATATCTCACCTTGATCACTTCAAGCTCCCGGCGAATGTCCTCGTAGTCTGCAACCTTTTCCAGCCTTGACCGTAGCTCATCCCTCTCCGCAACAGCTTTGGCATTTTGCCGTTCTGATTGCAAAAGTTTGGCTTCCCAAGAATGTCTCTCAGATTCCCTGTCAAACCGAGCTGCGTCCAGCTTCCGTAACAGTGATGAATTTTCGGACTGCAGGCGCAGATACGCAGGATCATCCTCGATAGATGCCGCATGCCCCGCTTGCGAATGCGACACCGCTTGTGCCAACTCAAGCCTTAGCTGCTCATTTCGGGCCTCAACTTCTGCCAGCCGTAGGCTTGTCTTCTCCAATTCGGCCGAGACCAGCTCAAGCTCCGCAGCCGCGGCGTCATTGAGAGAACCTTCGCCCTCATCATCTCGTCCAAGGCGTTGCGAAACCTCGTAGCTTGCCTTGAGCTCCTTCAAAAGACGATCTTGATTCTCCACCTTCTCTTCTAGACTCTTTTCTTTCGCGGCCCAGTTGTTTGATTTCTCGGACAAAACTGCTGTCCAGGACGCCTCGATCTCCTTTATTTTAGATTCCTGATTCTCCTCCAATTTCCGTCTCACAGCTCGTTCCTCCTCGAGCCGTCGTTCAGTATCCTCTAATTGGCTGGTAAGGCGATCGACGGATTTCTGTAGTTGCTCCTTCTCCGAGGTAAGCTTAGGGACGGTTTCTTCCGACAACACAAGCGAATCGACGGAGGCCTCAAGGAGCGGATAGGGGTCGGGAGCCTCAGACAAAGAGGAATATAGTTGTAGAAAGGCCGACGATGAGGCCTTCCCTTGACTTGTGAGAAGATCGATGAAGGTTTGGTAAGCTATCACAGACCCCATCAGCTGTCTAGCTTCAACGTGTTAAGAGTTTCCAACCAACTGACCCTTCAAAAGACCCTTGTATTCTGAAAGTTTCGAGGCATCGTCAAGTTTCCTAAAATCCTTGGTCTTCTGTGCGAGGTCTTTCCTTTGGACAAGCGCATCGCGTTGACCAGCAACAATGTCCGAGGCGGTGGTGTCTAGCTTGGCGATGGTGTTATTTAGGTCAATCCCTATTCAGGTACATTCTCAGTAAGTGTCCAGAAATGTTTTATGAGAATCATCTCATGTCCTTTACCTCTCCAAACTGCAATGGCGCGCTGAAATTTGTTCGCCTCTTCTGACAGCTTGCTGCTGTTCGGGGTCTCGGAGGCGTGGCCGTCCTGAGTGGCCCGCTGACTCTGGTCAGGGACGATGCCTTCTGTTATCGCAAAGGCGTCCATATTTCAGCCTCTTACTGGGTAGATGTCAGATTAGCATTCCCCGGTAAAAGAATGTACAATCAAGGCTGAAGTTATCCAGATTGGGGTCAAATTCATGAGTTACAAACTGGACAATGATGCTAAAGACAGCTTGGAATGCGGAGCGGTCCGATAAATGATCCGGATACGTAAGCCTTTTGTCTCGCATCAATTGCACGCTGTGAAGGAGCTCTCTACAACTGTTATTGAATTCACTGATGCTTCTGAGGGTCTACAGATATACATTATTTGCCCAGCATTGTATTTTGTGTCGCAAAATCATGGGGAAAGATGATCCAACGTAGCATCAGGGGTAGGGAGAATGCGAGATAAAACTCAAGGCGGGCTGAGATACACTGACAGCTCTTTGCTAGATGTATATGCATCTTGCATTTCAATATGGAGTAGTTATATAGATAGTGAAACATCTTCAAAATGACTGAGACCCAAGATTTACAATCTTCCATTGCGTAGAATAGGTATAATTTCTCGACCTCGAAGTAAACAACTCGCTAACGTAATCCACAACCGAGCGGCGCACCCAACCGAGCGGCGCACCCAACCGAGCGGCGCACCCAACCGAGCGACGCACCCAACGCGACCGCGCATATCTTATAGAAATTTAAACTGCATTTTCTACCCA
>JSYV01000212.1:0-38898 GCA_000787455.1 Evansstolkia leycettana | reverse complement strand
CTAGTACGATACTACCTTATTGCTTTCCTAGCCAATGAGATTGAGTTGTTCACATCCATGGCCGCTTGGTGTCCGATTATGTTAGTCAAAACTAGACTGATCTGAGGGTTAGGGCGGGTTTTTTTAGGGGGGTAGGGGGTCAGTCAAACCAACCTACGTAGGTTTCAGGTCAGATCAACCCTCCCCTACCCCTAAAACCGCCCGCAGTTTGTGGTTTTTTCCTGTAGGTTAACCCACAGGGACCCTAGTGAAAGGGAAGAAGAGGTCTACGTCTGTACTCCTTTCTAACACGTCTCAGCTGTTCTTAGTGGCACATGATCATGTAGTCTCTTGTGTCCCAGTTACCAAGGGCGTAATAGTCTCTCTAAATAAGTCGTAACGTCTCCAGCTTCAACCCCCCAGCCTCCAATGCCTCTGCCGTCATCCGTGGGTCATAATTGATCTCTTCTCCCGTCTCGCGATTCCGGAACCGGGTGAAATGAATAGGGTCGTCTGGAGTGCGCACCGCCTTAACGCGCTCGAATGGCAAAGGTACGGGCCCCAAGCGCGGGTCTTCTTCCGTGATGTAATTTTCTCCTTCCTCAGTGGAAATCTTCTGATAAAATGGTTTGTCGAGTCCGTGCTCATCTGTCAAAAAGATCCCCTTCCACCCTTCAGGAAATTCCCCGTTCATGAGCCCTTGAATGTAACAGGGCCCAACGACAGTCCATTGATCGTCCGAGGCTGTTCGCAAGATTACGGGTGTGTTGCAGCCTAATACCACGAACATACTATCGCCTAACAATCGTCTTAGTAATTGCACTATAGCACACACCCTGCTATTGAAAGACTCACCTGGCTGAGTGGCGGCCGGGGCGAGCCCCATATACTGCCCATCTGTGACTATGAAACGGCTGAAGTCAATCAATTGTACACAGCGGAATAGTTCGGGATCCGCAAGGATACGACGGCTATCGATCGCTGCTTCCACGGAAAGCTCCCTCCATTTGTCGCTCCATTGCTTCGCCGAGGATCTGAGCATCTCAGGGTAAACATCATCGACACCGCCTTCCAACAAGGTGGTTGAGAACGCCTCATGCAATGGCTCGCTAGTTTTATAGCGGCCATTGCAGTCCTTGAGCCAGGCAAAACACTGCCTGTCCCAAGTCCTTGCAGTCTCCAACTTGCGATCAACGTCGCCTTCAGCGACATCCCCAACATAAGCAACGGTTCCACATTTTAGTGCAGCAACCTCAAGAACATCCGGACGTAGATGTCTAGCTCTGACGGGAGACATGCCGCTCGCTAGATGGCGGTTAGGCCGATATTGACCCTTGGCTAGCCAATTCGGAGTCCACGTTGGCGCTTCGAGCTCATCTCCTCTACCACTGAACGCAAGCAGTTCTAGGCGATGCGTGGAGCTCATGTGCGCCAAAAAGACATCTTTGTATACGTCACCACAAGACTTCCGATAATCAGGAAGGATTAGAGAGGCGAGCTTTGGAGACACCAGACCCAAGAGGGCGTACACAAAGTCCCTTTGGTCACTGCAGCGGCGTCGAAGCACTGCATTGATCATCAACGGGAAAGACTCCCCTTTCCAGTCGAGGCAGAGGGGGAAATGTTGTCTGAGAAGCGAGATGATTTCAGGCGAGAACACCTGGTTCTTTTCTTTAAGACATAACAGGGAAGATCGAAGAGAAGGCCAGGGTATCTCCTCAAACCCGCAACAAACTATCGTGCGTGGATTAGCCAGTTGGATCTCCTGGAAGATCCACAAACGCTCAAACCAGGGTCGGCCCAAAAGGTGATAGATTGCATCCCATACCTGGTCCGCGTATGGAAGGTCATGAGACGGAAGATACCATTGCGGCTCTCGAGCTTCAGGTGATCTAAAACCGAAATTGCTCTTTGTGACCACACCTTGCTGGCCAAGGTAAGACAGGCTATGCAGGGCAAGCTTGCTATCGTTTGCTTCCTCTCCGAGCCACACAACGACTCTGTAAGCTTGTTCGTAAATACGAGCCATACGCTGCACCTGCTCGGATCGCTCTATTAGATCTTGCTGGTTGATGCAGACCGCATCGACCCATAGCGTGCGGGGACGATCTTGGAATCGAAGATGCCGCAAGGTCGAGTCGAGATTTGCTGTGATCTGAAGTATTCTGCGCCCATGGATGCCGCTAGATCTTTTCTCTTGGGGGTAGTCAGATGGGTTTGCCACATCCTCAATGAAGACTTGGCGGGACATTTCTGGATTCCCCCAAACGTAGGACAGCGCCTCATAGCAAGGCGAGAAACGGTGACGATCGCCGTCTAATGGTGTTTCGTACAATGCTGGGTCGACAACCGGATTGGGATGCTTCCACGTGGCGTCATCCGACTGAGGAAAGTGGAAAATGTAACGCCCTTCCAGGGTCTCGTGGACTTCCCATCCCTCCGGCAATGTATTTCGCAGCTCTTTCAACGACAATCTTTGCGAAGGCTCAGGTGAGGGAGAGACCAAGGATACAGCACTAAGATTGATACGGAGTGGTTCATCAAGTTTTCCTGGCAGCAGCGTGATCAGGCGTATTTCCTGCGCTTCTTTGTTCAACGGAGTGTACACGTAGTCGGCTGACGACGAGGCATCCATAACAGAGGGCAGTTGGGAGGGTAAGGAGTATGTAGACTCGTGTTTAAAGAGGCAAGGATGGTTGGCAAGCAGTGGAGGATGTCAGAGGGAAGACGGGCGTTGATTTGAGTCTGCGAAAGTCTGGACGAGGTTGAAATAGACGAGTCATACTTTGGAGCTGACCTCGATTTGCGAAATCGGAGACTGGAGAAATGCGAGAGTGACAAACAAAGAATACGTCTCTGATAAAATGAGAGCTGCAGAGAGGATGAATCAAAGTAAGATAAAGATTTAATGTTTGCTTCAAAGTTGAGATGCAAATATGGAACATAAGAAACGAAACTTCATTCAGCTCTTGAAGCCTGAGCTCTGCCCAGACCATGTGAGGGGTTCAATAGGCAGGGGGACGAACAGTCGGGTGTCAACTGTTTAGGGACAGCCACGTCACTGACTGTGTGATTGCCTATAATACATAAGTCTGAGTCGTATAACTTTTATATATAGTCACTCAGACTCATGAGGCTGAGTTGAGTGCCAAAACCCCGGCTCGAATTCGGCTTGTGGGAACCTACAGTGAAGGGTATACCATTATTAGCGGACTTATTAACTAGAAGTCTAAGGTCTTAGAAAATAGAAGATAATAATAATATTCATCATAATTATAAAGCAAGTCACGGTGCAGGACTACCTCTTCTGTGGTCATCACAGTGCCGTTTTTACGGCCGTTTTGCACCGACCGCAACGCGCCAGTGCGCAGTTGTATTTGAGAATATTGTTGTAGAGCTGAGGGAGGGTCAAGCAAGGGTTGTTCTAATATACTTTCTGTCCTGTACAACGTTCTTAATGGTCGTAGTTGTAGATTAATTGGGCAAAAGATACGCAGATAGCATGCTCAGAAGAACCCATATTTGCTTGCAGATAGTAAGAAGGAAAGAAAGTAGGAAAGGTGTAGTGAATCCTTATAAGCCCTTTTGTGTTTGCACCTCATAAGCGAGGATGATAGGAATCTCCTTATGGAGCAACTTCTGTATCATAGAGCCAATGGCTTCAATATCACTAAATCTGGTCATCTTATTGATGAGAGTTCTGGACAATAGGAAGAGGAGAATCCTGAATAGCATTAATAGGAACTAGTCAGGATTCTATGGGGTTTAGAAGGATCAATTAATATAAGGATCCTGTTGAGAACCGAGATATATAGGTATTGATATGGACATCCGAGCGCAGTGAGGATCGCACGTGATCAGGTGGAACGGATGTGACAGGCTAGAGCTAATATAGTTAGCGCACCACATGACCGCAGTTCACCGCAACTGCGAGTTGTCAGGCCATGTAGATGGCCTATAACATATATCAAGCATGTATGCTAGGTTCGCACCATATAGTCAATAAGCACTATCTTGTCACCGCTGTGGAGCACCTCTATGAGCATAATCCTGACCCCTTCCAACAGGTTATGAGCCCGACTAGCTGCCGCATCATATTGAGGTCGTGAAGCTACTACACGGTTAGGCCTGTACGAACCGCCGCACCACAGAAGCTGCGAAGAACTAGTGGTCAATGTTGCTCAGAGGGCCTTGAGCATCAGATACTAGTTGCGTGATCAGGAGTTTGTGATTTGGACCCCTGCGAGTCCCCCTAGCCTGATCTTCGTGAGTTGAGCGTGGCTCCTCAAAACCAGTTAGTCACCAAGCGGACAAGCCCATCGCAGTCGCGATCGTGCCACCGTAGGGTGCGGTATAGCCAACGGCAATAAGCGCTATACGTCCCGGACGCATGGAGTAGGATACGTCTGAGAGAATAAAGAATCTACCGCAGGCCAACGCCAATAAGAGCCTGTATACCGCACGTGTCCGCAACGTAGCGTGAGAATAAAGAATTGCGTACAGCAGTTGCTGTCGTAGACGTCCTGGTGGTCTGCGAGAACTTAAACACCATACCCTTTCTGCTTTTTATTGTTTTTACCCCATCTGTTTGACCCTCTCAGTCAAGGCATATGACTGACCCGTACAATCTGTCGGAACTGCGAAGTGTCGTCTTAGACATGCGATCAGACTCATCTGACTCACCAAGCGGGATACGCAGGACGCAACCACTGCCTGCTCAAAGTCCCGGTAGAATGACAACACCTGCGTCGACCAAGGCACCGCAGGTCAATCCAGATCAAAAGGAGGCCAATAATCCTGCGACGGACGAACCATCCGAACCTACCCTGCGAACAATATCTGGTAGCGTTAACCTCAATGACATTCGCAAGCTTGTACCGAAGCTATCACGCGAAAACGCTGATCGGTGGTTTGACATATTGAAGATGCAGTGGATAGTAAGAAATTATGGTGGATTATTGCAGGACCTGAGAAGCCTGATCGTCATGCGAATAAGGCTATCACAGTGCTCCTCCGTCAACTGGTCCCAGACAGCGAACATGATCTTCTAGAGCAACATCGCAACTCAGCAAGAAAGCAATTTCGCGCGCTTAAGAAAAAGTGGCAAGCGCTGCGGCCGAGTGCTGCGCGATTGAAGATCGCAGCTTTCTATAATTATAAGAAGCCTGATGAAGTGTCCATTCAGGATGCCCATGATAACCTTCGCAAGATGGCTCGTACACTGCGTGCGAAGGCACCACGAATGCGAGAGGCACTGAATGAACGTGCGATCTTTGAGCAATTGCTCGCATCATTGCCACATGAATACAATGTCGTGCGGGATACCATTGACGCACAAAACATTGGTGATGATGAAATTGAGGACGCACTCGAGCGTCTACAACAGAAGGAAGATCAATTAAATTGCGCTGCGAAGGATGAGGATGCGCACATGGCAAGGGACCGCCATTATGATCGAAAGGGATCCCGCAATAAATACGACAAGCATCGCAGGTCAAAGGAGACGGGGAGGACCTACCAGCGAAGGAGCTCCCGCAGGCGAGATAGCTATTCTAGTGATAGCTCAGATCGCAGCATTAGGGGGAGTCGCTCCAAACCGCGCCTATCAACCGCGCGAAAAGGGAAGAAAGAATCACGCTGCGTTATCTGTGATGGAAGTCATTCATGGGACAAATGTCCAGATCGATCGGAGCTCGAGAAACTGCGAGCACGATTGAAATCAAAAAGATGCAAGCAAGATTCAAGGAAATCACACGCTTATCACGCCGGTTCCGCTTCTGAATCAGAGGGGGAGCGCCGACGAAGGCATACAGATTCAGAATCCTCAGCAGAAGATGCGCATGCCGCCGAATCATCAAATAGGGAATTGGCCAAGTTTGATTTGGTAGAGATCAAGGACGCGACTGCAGCGGATACATATATTGATGATAGCGACCAGTGGCAGGATGACTGTGTTAGCAATATTCAAAGAAAAGAACCAGATGGCTCTTGCAACGGTAAGTGGAGCGACTACTTCTCTAATCTTTCTTATAATGGGTATTAGAGGGATTGACGTCAAGAGGGGAAATAGGCGCTGACTCCTGTATTGGAACAAGACACTGCAGACAACAGTTATAGTGATAATTTCCGACTTGGCTCTGAGAGTCTCGCTCAGCGGCCGGAAGGTACTGGGACATCAGAACCTGCTGATTCCGAACTCTCTTTAACACAAGCTGGACCCTTAGGTCCAGCATTGGCCTGTGGTTTAATCGAACTGAAGGTCTCCGATCTTGTTCAAAGTGGGTCTCGCTCATAACCCAGCGGTCATCCTCACTCTCCTCTTACAGGTTGATACAGGTCCGTTCGCGACAGAGAATGAGGGAACTCAGTATCCAGTCCTTGTCTGTGAGGGGTTGTAGGATAGCGTTACAGCAGGGGCGATGAGCCTAACACCTATAAGTCATAGAGGCTCTGATTCTTAAGAAGATTATTCATCGCATGACACTGGTCCTCCGATGGCTCCTCAGTGCGGAAGAGAATCTGCAGACACGCCGCTCTTTATTAGCAGCTCTGGGCGAATTGCGGATCTCAGCGACTCCAACTCCGGGGTTGAGAAGGAAAATCACACAATCCAAACCGCATGCCACATGTGTGTAGCTGCCGATGACGATCATGATGGAGTGGAGGGCGATAACGATAAGGCCTATGTGGCGGCTTGCCAGCTCAATCAAGATACAGCCTCTCCGAACACCGTCTCATGCTCCCTGCAACAATCTGAGAAACAATCAGTATTAAGACCAGGCAGGGAAGGCTCACCGAGCGACTTGCCTACAAGGTGTTCCATCTCAGCGGTTATGCCCGAACCTCGTTCCTCCGCACTGGGGATCAAGAAACCAGTCGGGCGTCGGCGAATGGACCATGCCGGCAAGAGGAAGAGTCGATCCATATTCCCCGGTGATGTTGATAGTGTCGACCCTGATGACGATGATTACGTCGATGGGAATGATAGCTTTGCCGACATTGATATACAACCGCGTCCGGTAAAGAGGCAAAGACAAACTGTCGCTCCAAGGATCGCATCACGTCGAGTATGACACAAAGCTCGGGGCATCACGCCAGCCGCGTTGGTACCGTCTCCAGACCAATCTGCAGATCAGGCTCGGCCGATAAGCCTGCACGACATCGAAACCATCCCGATCCGAGGCTTCCTTACCCGGCAGATATTCCTGTCCGAAGTTGTTTACTCTATTTCCGTCCAAGAAGACAGAGATCCATCATTTCCCCTCAAACCTGCAAGAAATCCCACGGATGGAGAAGACGAGTGCCATAGAGATATGCAAAGCCGTCCATCTCCAGGAAGGTTTTGGCGCACACCGCAGGTAAGGGCACTCCATTCTCACCTGAAGAGGATGAGCTCTCGGTGGAACTAAAAGGAAGGGACAATCTGTCATGGAGTGAGATTGCAAAGCATTTCCCAGGGAGGACGAAGGGTTCTCTCCAGGTACGCTATAGCTTGAGACTCAAGGATCGAAGGTCAAGGACTTGCGGAATAAAGCGGAGTGGAAGAGCCGAGTCTATAGTGGATAGGGCCACTCCTTCCCCCGAATTGCCATATGACTTAGACCCTAGCCCGCAAACTACAGACAGCAGGCGGGATCCTCCAGACTTACCAACAAGCCCGCCGTGCCGGAAACGATATGGCCCGCCTCAATCCAGACGTGCAGTGGACCGCTATTCACCGGCATAAATCTATTCCCGTCACTTGTATCGAATTATTCTGTGTGATCTTTGAACGTTCCAGTTCCCCTCTTGCTCTCTCTCTCTCTCCCTCTCTCTTTTTCTTTTCGAGTGGGCTATTTGTTGTCAGCTCTCGTCGACAACCCGATTAGAAGTAGTGGAAGTGATAATACTCTCATCGTTTCTGAATGCGCGCTCCCTAGAGTAAAACCAGCCCCAAGCCTATCTATCTTGGCAGAATACAAATGCTTGGAAAACGCAAGTGGTTAGAGCTGGAGTGAGCTTAAGCTCTTCCAGTAAGCCAACGTTGAAACTCCTTTCGAACGAATTTGAGTTAAGTGGATAGGGAGTGATTGCTCCTTGCAGTGTGGCTTATTATAAGAATGAGCTCAAATAGCTCCTCACAAAGGTATGTTGCACGACAGAAACTGTGGCACTGCAAGACACGGGGCTGAAGACAAAGGAAAAGCCTCATGTATGATCAAAATATTGCAAGTCCATTTGTACAGTAATCTTATGGTATCTTGACTGTGGTCCTGGGTCATGAAAGGTCAGCGGAAAACGGTTCCAAGGCCTCAGGTGTCCTGGGGCCAGCATGGCCAGCAGTTGTCGGTCCCGTGCCCAGGCCGGTCCTAGGACCGCGGGCTCAGGACCTGCTGGGTCCTCCGTCCACTGTGCCAGGCAGAAAGAGTAAGGTCCCTGGACCTGCCCACCGGGACCTTACACTCGCGGCCTAGGTAAGTCAGCCCTAAGACGGTTGGACTAGAACATGGTGGTGTAGAGGTCTCGATACCTACATCAACCACCGTAGGACACTGGGTCTATAACCTCATCAGACCTCAGACAACAAACCCGCGCTCAAGTCAGGCCTGGGACTGATGACCTGGAAATTTAGAGGTAGATGAAAGATTAAGGTACTTAATTTAATATGGTAGCTACCGTAAAAAATGAAGTACCCTATCTTGATATCGTGGTACCATATGCACTAGTTCATGTTAGCGCCAACATCCTGTAACCGACTTCCCCCTGCAGGCACCATGTTGTTTTGGCAACTTGTTATGTTTAACTCCAGGAGATCATCAACCTTTCAGTGAATTCCATACCAACCACCGCCCTGTTATCTCTCCGGCACGGTCTACCAATTCAAAAATTTGTTTTACCTTTCCTATCGGCTTTGGTTCAAGATGGCTGAAAGTTCGGAAATCACCCCTCTTCTCACGGATCCCTCAGCTGGTCCCTCCCGAGGAAATGAACAGACCGACGCGTCTTCCCCAGACTCGACTCCGGAACCACCAGCTCCATTTCTGCGAGCCACGTTCATTTTGACTTGGCTGTCTATTGCCTTCTCGGTCTTGACTTTTGGTTTCATCGTTGCCATCACTGTCATGGACAATCACTCTCCACGTGGCTATTATATGGGCTGGGAGCTAAGAGAGAGCTGCCAAGCAATGATTGGGATGGTACGAAACATTCTGCCCGGAGCAATTTTAATAATGAAATGGTCGGTGAATCGGAAATGCTAACCGCCTCTTTTCTTTCTTCTCTAGAGCATCTTCGCGGCTTTCATCTCCTTCCTCAACCTGCTCCGCCTGTATCGAAGTCGGCGCGCGATGTGGCTCTTGGTGAACTTGATCGTAGACGCCATCGTCGGTTTCTACTCTTTCGGCTTCTGCATCAACGGCCTCCCTACAAGTTTTGCGTCGTACGACTCGCACTGTTCGCCGCATTCCTGGGATCCTAACCAGCCAGACTACGAGATGCCGACCTGTGAAGTGTTTGCGAAGAAGATTCAGATCCTGGCTGGAATTGGATTGGGGTTTGGATTAGCGCTGGCGTAAGTTTACTTCTTTTTTTCTGCTTATTGAGTATTGGAGCACGGGAAACCATATGCTGAGAACTGATGCACATCTAGAATCGTCCACATTATTTTGTTCTTGATTCGATGTGTGCTTGCTTACCGCTGGATATTCCGTCAAGGGCCTAATAAGACTTGGAGGTTTCCGACTGGACAGCTCACGGTTGAGTTTACGGTCAGACTTTTGAGGCAGGACGAGCGGGTTGGATCGCGCTCGGGAGAAGGGCAGTAAGTGAAGAAGGCAGTGTAAAGGCGCTGTATTCGTATATATATATATATATTTGTTATTTTACATAGCTCGAATTCTGAGGGACATCGAGAATCCATACAAGCCACAGTATGTATTCCAAGAGGAATCCCATAGGGTTTTCGACTTTCGGTCTTCATATGATCGAAACAGGGCGAGAACTGTATCAAGGGGTACCACTAGTAGCTATAATTGTCTGATAGGCCTCTATTGCAAGTAGAATACGGCTTCTTTTTCAGCTGCTAATCGCGCTTTCTTTGGTGGTATATTGATGGTTGAAGATGAATAGTATTAGGGGTGAAAAAGAGGGGTTCGGGATGTCCGGTTCGATGATAAATTACTTTATAACTAACTTAGCCTAAAATATCGTAGCGCCTGAATGGTCAGATCGTACATCCTTAGAGGAACGCTAAATTCTGAAATTTGCTGACTACCCGCACGCCAATTGAAAGCCGGCAACACCTTTCAACAGTAGCTGAGATAAAAGGCATATATAAAGCCAACTATTTGCCAGTATTGCAGGCTTTGCATTCCCACGGTAGGGTCGCTTTGACTGGATAACCAATCCATTAATGGTCCTGTCGAGGTATCACATGCGTTTTTACTAGCAACAGAACCACAGCGTCAATGAGTATGTTAATCGATTGCAGAAAATGAACCAGTCCGCAAGAGCAGAGAGCCAGAGACCACGAGATGGCAACCTACCTCCCAAGAGATGACTTACTGCCGAAACAGAAAACAACGTTGGAAATCCATCATAATAATGACTCTTATGATTATATATTTTATTTATAACACCTCACCGCTTAATACATTAAAAAAAATCTCTCTCATTGGCGACGGTTATATAAAATACATAGTCTCCGCTCGCCGCAACTACCCGCATCCCCAGGAGATCTCGTCACTGGAGACAGCGATAGAGCTCATCTGGTCATACCATTAAACGATCTTGAAACTCAACCTGGATGGAATATTCACTATCTCTTTATCCCGACGTCTCTTAAATGTCAGTTGGACAGAACCCTTGAGAACTCCTCTGTCAATCATGGCCTACCGCTCCTATTCTGGTCCCTGATGTCAGCAGGTCTTGACGAGCGAATATCGAGGCAGAGGGGCAATCTATCTTTGGCATTTCCACCCTGATGAAATCGTTTCATGCGTTCGGACAGTCAGTGAAATGAGAAATGCCGCGGCTGTTGTCTCCTGCCCGCATCTCCTTGACCGCCGATCAAATCCAGACGATTGTTATTTAGGGCATCCCATTGGCAACCCGCAGTTTCGTGTTCCCCGCGTTCCTCCGCTAACCTCTTATCCATAGCTGCCCTCTCAACCCCCTACTGCCCCTTCGCTGAGAGAGTATCTGTCCTAATAAAGCTCTGTTTGCCTCCATGCATTGTTGCTTCCCATTCCAGTGATCCTTATGTTCTTCCACAGGTTTACAGAGTAAAGCATCGAGAATCAAGATTCAAATGCCTCACGGTGGTCAATGATGCGTTTCGCCAAAAATAGGCAGAGCCATCACGGTAGGCTCACAGAGCTGGTTTTCAAAGACCTGCTGGCAGATGACGTTGAATTACATCCTCCTCAAAGCTCTTGAGAAATGAGAGCCATTCGATCCATCTCTAGAAGCCTATGTCAAACTGGATGTTGCGTTAGTTCATGAGATGGAACTGTTGGTACTTACAGAATAGAGGCTCCATCAGTGAGAAGGAAGGGGGTGTCGCAGCTTCACAGAGGAAGGCCATCATTCAATAGCAAAAATGCCTCACTAAAGGATCCTGCCTTGGCGGCAACATCACGTCATAAGAACAGATCAAAATGGCCATGGATCTCAAATACCGAGAGAGTGAGGCTTTATAGACCACGCACGGCGGTGCCAAGCCTCACTCAGACACTTTTCCTAAACAGGCACGCTATGCCTTGATGGCCGTCACCAGAGAGTATGGAGTATAGCGACCACAATTTGTTTGTTGTGTGGATGCATTCTTGAGCCTAGCAAACTCACCTCAGAGGAGGAGGAAGCCTTGGACTCTTTCTTAGACTTCATCTAACTACTTCATTTATCTCCTTCTCCTGGACGCCTGTTGTTTTGTAACTGATTCTATCTGTCAAGCAGGATCAGCAGATTTCAGAAAACACAACATAGCCTTGTGGTAGCAGACAAGTCTCTCAACTACAGAACAGGGCAAGGCGAAATCAGCATGACCTTCTTTTTATTGAATTGTATAAAATATATAAGTTAGTCGGCAACAAATCCTCAGAGCCACCTGACACCAAGAACGACAAAAGAGTATCAAGTCAATATCATACACAATCATTAGAAGTATAGCCCGCCCCGACGAAAAGCATAGCTAGAACACATAAGAGGGAAGAAAGAAAGGAAAGAGAAGAAAAGAAAAGCCGGGGCTGATAGGGATAATCAAAAAGACAAGGGCTATGTACTCCAAAGCGAAAAGTTAAATATGGTAACTGAAAGAAGAAGGAAACCTAAGCAAGCCAACACCAGGCCCAGAGATGTTGAAGAAAAAAAGACTTTTCACCCGCTGCAATCGCCGAAACACCGATACGAGAAATACTCCAGTAGAGTATCTTGTAGCAAAGGAAGACGCAATAAACCGAACTAAGGAAGAACAATTCCCCTTCCCCCCTTCAGAACGTCATTCAGTCATCAGCCAATGGAGTCATAACTGGGGATCTATGCTGATGCGATCTTGTCGGACTGCCTGTCCTGGATCTGCGCCCATTCGTCGTTGGCCCAAGAGCAATAACAGGGGCCAGGTGATCTCTGCTTTCGGTCCGAACGACCAAACCGGCCCGGTCCATTGCATTGACACCGGGTCCAGCAGTGATTCCAAGTCCGATGCTGGCCGAGGAGCCATTGTCCAGGCTGAACTTTAGATTCGGAGTACTGGAGCCCCAGCTTGAGACTCGCTTCGGCTGAGGGATGGCTACCGATCCTTCGTCCGAAGCGCGACTGCCCGATGCTTCACTGTCGTCCGAGTCAGTCGTGCCCAGCTCGAGATTGTGTGTTCCATCTTCAAGCACGCGCTCATATGAAGAGGAGTTGCGACCCAGGAACGCCAGCTTGCCACCAAACATCTTTCTTCTCTTCGGGTGGTTCGGATGGGACGGTCCACCACGGTGTAACAAGTTGTTGATCTTGTGATAGATCCGCAGGCGACGATTGCGGCCGCAGAGGAAGAATGCGGCAAGAGCTATGATAAACAGAAAGAGGAGGAAGCCTGGAATCCTGCGAGGCGACTCGCCGTTGAATAATGAATCGTGCCAATGTTCAGTGTGAAAGCCTTCCGGCCGGGGCACCAGTTCCACGCTAGGATATTGAAAGTCACCCGGCACGCCAGGCACATTGCTGCCAAACCCAACTGGAAGCGCCTCGTCTGCTGCAGGTATCTGTGAGGAAGCGTAGAGAACCATTTTGCCCAACGTCCAGCTCACTTCCGTCGAATCGATCTTGTTCACGGCTTGGAATGGGTCAAGGTATCCTTTCTCCTTGCCATGCGACAGGACCTCCTTGGTTCCATTGTGGCCCGATCCTGCCGTGTCCTCCAGTTTTACTCGAGGAATGCCGATTCCATCATGCAACATATTGATGATCCACGAAGCCTTGAAACAGCTCTCGTACGCTTTCTCCCTATCAACCTTCTCTCCCCACTTGTGTTGAGCGAGGCCGTCTTCTATGGCATCCCAATCTTGCGAACAGAACTCCTGCACCCTCTGTTGGTATGTATTAAAATCGTATGCCTTGTCCTTATGCCCCATCTCAAAGATCTCGTGAGTCGTGTGCCAATACTCGCTGATGCCGATAAAATGATTGACATCGAAATCGATAGCTGGTACATGAACGCCATGCAGAAGACAGGGTTCATCTGCACATGGCGCGTCCTTGTCGAGTAGAGGATACGTTTGCCGAAGACATTCGTCAAATCTGCCAGTACCAAGCAAGTACGGCGCCGTAGCACCGTCAGAAGAGGGCAGAATCTTGCCATCGAGAGTCGTTCGAAGTCCACGTGGAAGACACGGGTCAGGCAGCTCCTTGACGTCCTCTGAGCCGGTTACCATCTGCAGGGCTTCGAGATACCGTTTCCGCGCTTCATGAACTCCAAACTCGAGCCACGAGGTGACAAAAACCCGATGTTCCTGGGTCGATCCATCCACGTTCCGCAGACGCAGCAGCTTCAGGTCGTTTGCGTGTTTCTCGGCCTCCGTAGCATTTGGCGCAAATGCAATTTGCGCAGAGGCTCCACCCATATCCAAAAAGCCGTAAGTGTTGTGACCCTTGCCATGATCGTGCTCATCCGGTGCGTCGAAACTGCCCAGCAGATAATTGGTGGCAATCCACCCATAGAGTCCTTCCGTCACGCCCGGAATCACCTGGATATGTACCCCGCAGTCTGGAAGCAAAAAGTCGGAATTCGCGCGCGCATAAGAGCAGATCTGGTTCAAGAGAAGTTGCCGCTCCACATCGCCCAACAGGCGCATACCCGCCGTAGCCAAAAGGAAAATGGGAGTGTCTCTGACGGCATAGTCGGGCACGATGTCCCGCGCGTGCTTCAGAAGATCCGCAAGATGGTCAGGGCCGACTTGCTCTGGGTTGTTGGCAAACGTCGATACTCCTTAACACGCGGACAAATTGTCAGTATCTACGACGAATCGAGATCGACGTGATTATCAGGTGTCTCGAGTGGAAGCAAGGCCGTACCAGGATGTATCTTCTTCGTCCATGCCGGCTTGGTTTTGATCTCCGGAAGCGATTTCAAATGCTTCGCATCTGTCTCTTTCCGCGCGACGGCATTATCTAGCCACCGATAGACGTGTACACGAGTCCCCTGAGAACAAAGTCAGACAACGCGCGGACGTCGGGATGTCTCGATCAACGGGGTACTCACAGACGATCCCGCGTCCAGGACTACGCCATAACGCCCTGTTGATTTTGCGATGTCAGTGTGAAACGACAACGTCATTCCAGTCGAGGGATGACACCAGAGATCGTACATTTGCCCATTTGGACCGGAGTGTTGAGGATATTATTGTTATCTTAAAGGGATCATGACCCTTAAAGGCGGCAATCTGCGGCGAGCGAACGACAGCGGACGGCGACACGGGGTTACTCGATGCCAGCTTCGAGGAAATCCAAGGTCGCCTCCTTATCGAGACAATTGATTCAGAACGCAGTGGGGAGAAGCAACAACGCGGGGGAGGGTTGGAAGATTATAGTGTAGTGGAAACGAGTGGCTTGCGTAAGAGCAAGATACTAGTACAAGATTAAAAGAGACAATAACAAACAGCAGTCTGGGGGGAGGGGAGGGGGATAAGAAGATGAGCGAGGGTGAGAAACGTCAGAAAGAAGAGTGAGGCGTTGCAGAGTCCAGATGCGGGAAGCGATAAGGGAAGAGCCTGAAAATACGGAGTTACTCGTAGGCTGTTTGCGTTTGACAGGGGTATGGTATGGTATGGTACAGTATGGTAAGATAGCTACTGCACAGAGGGCAACGTGCTGTGCTCTGCCATCTACGTAATACTATATGGCTCTGGAGCATGAATTGCAGAAAATAGAATGGAAGGACAGAAACAAACAGTACTACTGTAGAACCTCGTTTATGATATGACTGTCTATATAGAGTGAAGATTTCAATTCCCCGCCTCCAGAGTCCGTCTTCGTTCATCTTTCACAGGAGGGGTCCGTTCGAAGGTCTTGACGTAAGCTCTTCCAGGGCTGAGAGAAGCATGTCTCAGCACATGGAAGATTCTCCATGAACAATAAAATATCTTCTTGCATTTTCTTCTTTTGTTTTATTGTCTTTGACCAGAGTGTATTCTTCTTGCTGGTATATACTAACTTACTCCCATCTGATTACCAATCTTGATGAATGTAGCACACAGAGTATACACAAGGAAGAGAGTAGCCCACGCCTCTCCGCAGGCACCACGCAATCAAGGTGTCAACATGAACCAAACCCACAGGACAAGATTTTTATAGTTTTTTTTTTCCTTTTCTTTTCATTTTCTTACTTACTTTCGCGGTAGATTTTTGCGTATCATTGTCTCGGGATTGGCTTCCCCTCCCATCCCGCACAGGAAAGGACTACTACATCGACTAGAGAAGCCTTCTACGCATACGTACTCTGCCAAGGTGCCAAGTGACAAAAATAGCCAACTCTTGATGCAGCCCTTCTGAATCCGGGCCAATAACTTAATGGAACACTTGCATGCAGAATTTCATTTCCTGAACTCGTACGGTAAGAGTCAATACGTCGAACACATGTCCTCCGTACTGTACCTACGTGCTGTTGATCCATGCTCATCGGTATTCCGTGTTGTGGGACGTCGTACCCGTCTTAAAATGCATGAAGTTTGTCGAGAGCAAACATTATCATCCTGTACTCCGTAGGTCAATAGCCTTCAAAGGCACTTCATTCCTGGACAGAGGAACACTCAACCTCTGTACACCACTCAATTCAACGTTTCTTCCTTGTGGATGTGGCCGAGATTGATTAGTATTCTTCGTTAGCGTCCCATTTATCGATATTGATAAAGACAAGTTGGGAAACCATGTGAAACTTGCTTTACGTACCAATCTCTCTATTCATTTGGGCATGGATTTGCGTGATCGACATTGGATTTTGAGACGGCGCCCTCCCCAGGAGACGACTCGTTCAAGGAGCTACACAAGTTAACTACAGTACCTAGGAATACTGATACTGGATCTATTACTGACACCCTCACGGTCAATTGCTATGACGTCCATGGCTAATGCGACACATAGTACGGTGTTTCATTCAGTATGATTTCAACGCCAGTGTAGACACATGCGTCCCGCGCCGCTCCCATGCTTCAATTGATGTCAATAACCTGGCTCATAAAGACCCTTCGTCCCACAAAGACAACCAAAATAAATTGCAATAATGCCGCTGACCAGATGAGTCAACAACATCCCTCTCGATGCATGCCTGGAGTAACGAAAGTCAAAAAAGCAAACCCTGGAAATAACGCCCATCGTGGTAGATCGTATGCAACCGCTGCAAGCAAAGAAGTCGCTCTTGAAACCGTTATGTTGGAAGTTCGAGATGTGAAAATCATGTCGAAATAGACACAGTTTTGTCTCAACAGACCGGGAAGTAAGAAAGAAATGCAAGAGGCCGCTCAGGAACAGATCAACGCGCTGGCAATGCAACCCAGTCATGCAGACAAGTAAACGGAAATGCCACCCAACCCTGCTGATGCTATTGTAATGCTAGAGGAAGCGACGAGCGCAAAAGAAAAAAACCGGAGGCGAGGTTGATGTCACGTAGGAATACGAATGCGCATAGAACATCACGAACAGAATGAAAACCGATTCTGCGAGCTGGGAACATATCTTACAGCTCTCTCTGAACGGTGCGTTTGTTCGCGTTTCGTTGGCTCCTGCGGAGCTTCCTGTCCGCGGACAGCTCTGTCTGACCATCCGGAGTCGTATTGAAAACCTGCTTCGCTTTGCTTCTGCGGCTCCTGCGGATTTTCGAAGTTGTGTTTGATACTGGTTCTGAAGCGACGCCCGAGTCCGCCTGGGTGTCTGCACTCTCCTCTCTCTTGGCTTCTTCGGAGGCTGCCTTTTTGGCCACGGACTCCGGGCTCACCCGCAACCGCAATGAGACCAGATCGTTTCGTTCGTCTCTAAAGGCAATCCCGACTGTCACGTCAGGAAGGATACGTCTTTTCTGCTCTCGCGTACGAGTACGTCGAGGTGCAGACTGAGTACTGTCTTCTGCATCGCTGTCTTCAGCAGAGCGTTTGCTAGCCGTACTGAATGGCGAGGATGATCGTGAAGATGGCTGCAAGAGATTCCTCAAGACAAGCTTTGGAGGGGCCGGCTCTGGGGCAGAAACAGATGTCGATGTGTTTTGCGTGGAGGGTGGAGAAGAAGTAGAACATTCAACGGTGGACGATGTGCTTGGACCTTCATCCAGTAGATTGGAGAATGCCCGTTCAATGTCGCCGCGGCACTGCTGAAGCATCTCGACAATGGTGGTTCGATCATATCTACCACCCAGACTCTCCTGGATGATAGAAATTTTCCACGGTGTAGCTACATCCACAACCGCGGTGCTTGGAGAGGAATTCTCATCCCCGTTCGTGGTTTCCGCATGGATTCCGGCTTTGGTTCCTATTGTTATGCATGGTGGACCGGTATGTGGTCCGTCAATGTTACGGACGGAGGAGTAGTGATTGAAGTTCTATGAGCAGTACGAAGTTAGAGCTGATGTCAATCGGAAAGAGGTCATTGTCACTTACATGAAAAGCAATGTGCACTGCCTCCCGTTTCTCCGCAGCGGGAGCATTCACATCCCGGAAATGCTGGACACCATTGTCCGTGTAGACGTGGACATCTCGCCCAAATGATTGACAGAATGCCTGAATCTGCTCTGCTCCTCCCCAGACGCCGTTCTTTCTGCTCTCTGCGAGCCTGGTCTCGAAGATTTGCTCCTGGTCCTTGGCATACACGGGAGAGCTCGCGGACGACGAAGAGCATGATGAGGAGAAGGAGGCCGAGCACGCAGTTCTGGCGGCCGTGGCCGCGGCCCGTCGAGGGGCTCTGCGTTCACCCCCTTCAGCCGCCGTGAAATGCATGAAGTATTCCTTGTTCTCGGCCATGTGGTCTGCTAGGCGCGAGCGGATGCACTGAGCATGGTTGAAGTCGCCAAACAGTTGGTCGGAAAGTGCGTAAAAGAGGCAATTGCCTGTGTTCCTCAGGGAGGACAGGGTCAACCAGTGCAATTTCAGAGCATTGTGGAATTTACCATCACGATAACGGAGCTTCAATGGCGGGGTATACAGTCGGGAAGAAGCACATAAAAGGAACAACAGGAACAACAAGTATACGTACCATCACCCTTGGTTGGGAGAGCATAGAGCCCTCGTTCCTCGAGACAGGCGAGCTTCAATTCAACGTTCTCCGTCTCTTCTGACCTCCTTTGTGTGCTATTTAGCTCCCTGGATTTCTGCGGGTTGAGTGGTGTTGAGCGAGCTTCCTGGGGCGCGCTGGAGGGCTGCCGCGGAGCCAAGATAGGCACGATCCTGGCGCGGTTGGTCAGGTCAGCCATGATGATTGCAGAGCCCTGCTCGACGAAACGCCCTCCTCATTTGTCGTGGCGGAGAAGAGGAGGCAAATGTTCGTCGAGCAGAGAGGCAATGAAAGAATATTAATATGAAGAAAGGAGAGAAGAAAATGAAAGAAACGACAGAAGTAAAAGCAAATCCAATGCAGGGGGAATCCTAGACGGAAGGGAGGGAAAAAAGAAGAGGACGATCCGTTTAGGCCGAACTGTCACGGTTAGGGATCCTCCCTTCCACCAGTTCACAGTTTGCCCCAAAGAGAAATAAACGACAGTCTTCTCTGGACGGCAACAGGTCTAGTGATCCATCAAATGTTTGGATTCACTTTTAGTTTAGTGAATATTATTAGCAGCGGTGAGGAGTCTTGCTGTCACAATTGGCAAATCAGCCATAAAGATCCCGAAATCTACAGTAGTTCTGCCATTGCAATGACGAAATGACTTATTGTGGTAAAAAAAGTCTCAAGCCAGTGCTGGATCCGCCCGCATCAAAGAAAAGTATACATTCATTCCTATACAACCAATGGTACAGTATGAACATTCAATTGAAGTCTACAAAAAAGCAGTTGAACAGCAGAAGTGGCAGAGGATAAAGTGAATTGAGAGACAAGAAGAATAAGAAGACATAAAACACAACCATCATTATAGAATTTGTTTTCCATATTGATATTGCTATTTGAAGGGCTGTTACATACATACAATTCACAGACCAGTAATTCACCATTCTGCAGAACTGAGATATTGTTGTACTGATACAACCTATTCATGCAAACGTGTTGTTAGACCACATATACAAAGCTCTAACCACTTGAAGATCAAGTCGAACTACATGGACTCTCCGATATGAAGTACATAACTCCGTACTTGACTCGGCAGTCTAAGCTGTCTCCAGAACATTAAGTCTCCGTTTGACTGCACAGGTGCTCATACAATGAACGGGACACTTGAACAAGCTTGGGGTCGCATTCAATTCCACCCTCTTGACGATTAGCAAAGGTCCATTGGAAGCAAAGATTGTACATAATATTCGTGTTAACACAGACTCGCAGCCATAAGCTGGAGAATTGCAGACTGTTTTCCGACGGCCAACTTGAGTCAAAGGTTCCCCGCCGCCAAAACCCCACGCTTATCAGTCTAATTCTCTGTCAGCGACAACTCCGCACACTCATATATATAGACTGCTTACGATGTGTCTGATTTTTTCCGTTCCCTCTCAATTCATTGTTAATAAAGGACATCATTGGATATACATACTTCGAAACTGTTGTACGAGAGGAAATATCAAATATGAGTACCAATAGAATTGTCGTCCTGGGGTATGTAGTATCTCTCCACTGTCCCATCTCAGTTAGTTAAACCATTCAATACTGACATTTTCTAGTGCTGGTGTCTCCGGACTCACGACGGCGTATCTTTTGTCCAAAGATGGCTCAAACCAAATCACCGTAGCGGCAAAACATATGCCTGGAGACTACGATATCGAGTACTGCTCTCCGTGGGCTGGTGCCAATTACCTCCCGTACGTCCTTCAAGGGTAAAACATGCGGAGCTCGTTCTCGTTTGGCACGGGAGACTACAGTGACTGACTGGAGTTCATTTCTGCAGTGTCGGTAAGCAGGGTAGTGCTCACATGGAATGGGAACGAGTTACTTGGCCAGCTCTCAAAGAACTGGCTCAGAAGCATCCCGAGGCTGGGATTCACTTCCAACGTATGTATCAGGAAACCCTTTCTCATTCGGAATTTGACAAGCGGCTGACTCTGGAAAAACCCAGCTACAATTGTATATAACCGTGAAAAGGACCAGAACTCTGCCACAGGCCAATGGTTCTCGGAGCTCGTGAAGAGGGACCCTTGGTATAAGGATGTCGTCGACGACGTAAGATGGCCTTTCCGTCCTGAAATGAATGAGTGGAATCCGTAGCGAACTAATGCTTCGGTGCAGTTTCAGGAAATTCCGTCGGAGAAGTTGGCCCCCGGCATCGACAACGCCCAACAATTCACGTCGGTGTGCATCAACACCGCCGTCTACCTGCCGTGGCTTGTGGGCCAGTGTAGGAAGAACGGCGTGGTTTTCAAGAGAGCCACATTCAAACACGTCGCCGAAGCCGCGAATGCGCATCACTCCGGACGGAAGGCCGATCTGGTCGTGAATTGCACCGGGCTGTCATCCAAGAAACTGGGGGGAGTCATGGACGATAAGCTCTACCCAGCCCGCGGGCAGATTGTGGTTGTCCGCAACGATCCCGGAGTCATGGTCTCGATTTCCGGGACCGATGACGGGGAAGATGAGGTGGTCTATATGATGACTCGAGCAGCAGGTATGAAGCGTGCATCGACCCAGTACACTGCACTTGACCAAAAAAGTACGCCCAAGCTAATTCGTCTCAGGAGGCGGAACGGTCATTGGAGGCTCGTACCAGAAGCACAACTGGGACCCGCTACCGGATCCCAATCTTGCAGTTCGCATCATGAAACGTGCCATTTCGCTATGGCCTGACCTTGTCGCAAAGGGTCAAGGTATCGAAGGTCTAGACATTATCCGGCATGGGGTCGGGTTGCGGCCCCTGAGGGAAGGCGGACCACGCATCGAGAAAGACAAAGTCGAGGGTGTCGCGGTCGTGCATAACTACGGCCATGGAGGGTTCGGTTATCAAGTATCATATGGCTGTGCAGCCGCAGCGGTGAAGTTGGTCAACGAGGTTCTACAGCAAAAGGACAGAGCGAAGCTGTAATTTTGCTTGCGTTCCATTTCGCGTACATACTCGATGCTTTAAGTAGTTGCAATCTAGAATTTATGATGCGAACTGCGAGTGATGAATCTTGACGATTGGAGACAGAGGAATCCGAGTTTGGCCAGATCCCATACCGTTAATAAGTCATGACTCAAAACTAGGGTACAATCGTAGCGGTGAAAATGTTCAATCAGTGTCAGAAATCTCAACTTCGATCCATTGCTTTGGACGACGAAGCCGAATCACAATTGTCCCTGCCAACGGTTCCTGAATACTGTCTCCACAGCGCATCCATCATCGCGACGTCACAAGCAACACGGTGAACAATCTTCAACTGGGCAGTTTCGACTGTAGCGTTATAATAGAAAGGCTCCACTCAAATCAAATCAACTGTAACCTCCAAATAGATACATTTTCAACTGCCTTCTCATTCAAGACATCTACAGTCTACCCACCCTTGATCTACACCACAGTGTGGCACGAATCCCCAATCGTCTTGTCCTTCGGGCAAAATGGTTCGAGCATCATCTAAAGATCGCGCCAACGCGGAATCCAAAGGCACCTCCAGTACGACAGCCACGAAGGTACACAAAGTCCTTGCGGAATTTGGCCGGCCCCCTCTGGCGGGCACATCGATCAAGGAACCGCTTCAAGCTACGCCTGATACGATTCTGGCGATGGTCCTGGACGCACTGCTGAAGTCGCGGCCGATTTCGCATGATCTTTCACGGAAGGCAGTCAACAAGCTGATTGAGGTAGGGTATCACGACATTAAGAAGTTGTCGGAGAGTACGTGGGAGGAAAGGACGATGGTCTTAAAGGAAGGAGGGTACAATCGGTATAGAGAGTCCGGGGCGACTAATCTTGGGGAACTTGCGGAACTGGTCAATGAGAAGTATGGTAAGTATGATGTTACTTCTCCAACATTGGAAGTCAATGGAGAGATGTTGACGACTTCTCCTGCAGATGGCGACTTGAACAATCTCCTGGACCGAGCCAACCATAAGCGCGACAAAGTCAGGACGTTGATCAAGGAAGTCAAAGGCCTCGGAGATCTGGGCGCTGACCTCTTCCTCAACGATGTCCAGAGCATCTGGCCTTCCATGGCGCCGTTCGTCGATGCTCGCAGCATCAAAACTGCAGAGGAGACGGGCATCGGCACGGATTTGGATGCCATCTACGCAGAGCTCGAGCACGATCCCATGGAAATGAGTAAACTCGCCAATGGATTGTCGTATGTGAGACTGGATAAGAAACAACATGATATCGAGGAAGAAGGTTGATCAATCCGTTATTTTTGTCTTTTTCTATGCTTAATGAGATGGAGATACAACAAACGCATCGAACCAGCAAATTTATATATATATGGATATATATATCCCTCAGACAATCTCCTCCTCATTCGGAGACGAGTACAACTCCCCCTCTCGATCCATCAACATCACCATCCCCAATTCCTTCGGTGCCGACTCCACAAACCCATTCTTCGCATACAACTTCCTCCCAGCCTCGTCCGCAAATAGCGACACGTACGGTTTCCCATCCCCCGGCGCATCCCGCTTAATCTTTGCCAAAAGAGTCTTGAGAATCACATCCCCTAGCCCGCGGCGCTGATGATCGGGAAGCACCGCCATGTCCGCGATATGGAAGTACCAGCCGCCATCACCGATGATGCGGCCCATGCCGACAGGATTTGACGAGCCATCCGCGCCGTCAAAGGTGATGTAGCATCCAAACCAGCTCCCCTCACGGACGGCGGCTGCCTGGGCGGCTGTTTTGGGACTAAGGCCCGAAGCAGCGCGGAGGTGGAGATAGTCGGGGACAGATGGAAAGCCTTCATGGAGGGTGTAGCCTGGCGGTAGTGGCAGGGGGGAATTGTCTTGTGCTGCTGTTGGTGTTGGCATGGCGTTGATGATTGATTTGAGAGTTGACCGTCAAGACTTGTCAGATGGAAAGAAAATTAGTACAGTCGAAGGAATTTACTGCTCAGATATGGGGGGAGGTTTGAGTCGTAAAGCCGATAGCTACTGAGTAATTCGCCTTTTGATCTGATAAGATGAGCTAGATTTGAGTCATTGTGGGATAATATGCGGGCGGTGAGCAGTGCTGGGCGTGGTTGTGTATTTAAGAACCAGAAACATATAGCTAGCTACAAGGTCGATGAGACAGCTCTGTAGGTTGAGGTCTGTGAAAATTCATCTCTGGTCCCGAGTCTAAGAATAGCTAAATTCTCCGAGGTAACACTGCGCCATCTGCACTGATGAAGATCTTATCAATCACCAGTACACCCCGAAAAGAAACATTACAGATGCCCAGGGGCAGATCCCATATTGTGGGCAGGGAATAATGTTTCCAGAATGCTGAAATTGATAGCATAGACTACCATCATAGTAAAGAAAGAAATGTAGTCTCGCAAGATGGCACCGTTTATAGTGTTCATCGTGATCTTTTGGAATTCACTCGCAATTCCTCTAGTTACATAGAAACCGTACTTCGAATCTCTTGCAATCTTGCAAGGGAACCGTTCATCAGGCCTAGAACAACAGTTCATGTTGCTGCTGTTTCATCCAGACAATCTCGCTTGTGGAGTCTGCGGGGAAATCCAATTCCAGATCTGATCGTTCAGACTTTTGCAATGGGGGTTTTCTCACAACTTCGACTCATGATCTCGTCGTGGTCTCTTTTTTCTGACCGCATCTTCAGACCAATGAGATAAAAAGAAAAGAGCCTCCAATACAGCCTTATTGCTCGATTCCCGTTGCATTAGCCTGGGGTTTCGTGAGCGAACTTGGAGAAGAATTTTTTTTTCTTCCGCTTCTGCGGATCTTTCCCGAGATATGTGTTGTATCCTGTCTCAAGGCGGAAATAAGATCGCGCAGCCATTGGTACTGCTGAGATCGAGAGCGACAGGTGCTCCAGATTCGAGAGAGAGAGAATTTTGAGTACGGAGTCCCGGTGAGGGGTTCGAACTGTTTTGGGACGACTGCTCTCTCCATCGATTGATACGAAAGAAAATCTATTGCTCATTTGGATTCATTCCTCTTCTCCGCGGGGAAGAGGATTGATTGATTGATACACCGTCATGTCTCAGGGGAACGTCGAGACCACCATAGCTAATGGAGATGAGGACACTGCTGCTTCTGTGCCTGATCGAGGCCATGGGTCGACGGGACAATTTGAACTTCGACCGCTATCTCCAGCACTAGAGGAGCCTCACCGCAGCAACTTCAGAATACTTGCGATTATGACTGCACTCTCTGTAAGTTCATCACTCGGTCCATTTGTTAACTTGGTCTGAGCGGAGTCTCGAACCTCGATGAAAGCTAGAAACTAATCTGTAAAATGCGGTCAGCTTGCATTATTTGTGGCCGCTCTGGATCAGACAATCATGGCGACAGCTATTCCAACAATCGCCTCCAAGTTGCATTCCGCCACCGGCTACACATGGATTGGAGGTGCCTATCTTCTTGCCAATGCTTCTGGCGCTCCCATCTGGGCGAAACTCTCCGACATCTGGGGCCGCAAACCCATCCTCTTGCTTGCGGTGGCATGGTTTGCCGTCGGCTCCATCATATGCGCAACGGCTGTGGACATGCAAATGCTGATTGCTGGCCGTGCGTTGCAAGGAACGGCGGGTGGTGGACTGATACAATTGGTTACCATTACGGTATCTGATCTTTTCAGCGTCAGGTACGAAGGTTCCAGAGGCGGCAATCACCCCACACGGCGTGGACAGAACAGGACTGATCCTCTTTTGCAGGCACCGAAGCTTGTTTTTCGGATTAATGGAACTGATTTGGGCGGCAGCGGGAGGCATAGGTCCGCTGCTTGGTGGTGCATTCTCGGAATATGTCTCGTGGAGATGGTGCTTTTGGGTCAACTTGCCCGTCTCGGGAACCACTTTTATTTTGCTGCTCTTCTTCCTGGATGTGCACAATCCAAGGACTAAGATGCTCGAGGGCGTTCGGGCCATTGACTGGTTCGGAAGCGTCTCTATCCTTGGCCTCACTCTGATGCTCCTCCTTGGATTGGACTTTGGAGGAGAGACCTTTGCGTGGAGCTCGCCGCAAGTGATTTGCCTCATCGTCTTCGGCGCTTTCTGTTCTTTGCTGTTCATCTATAGCGAGAAACGGCTTGCAAAATATCCGCTCATGCCGCTCAGGATCTTTGGAAACATATCGAATGTTGCTACGCTTTTGGTCACCTTCGCGCATGGCTTTGTAAGTCGATGTCTCATTCCTCGATTCTTTCTATTGTCCTGTTTGCTGACATGGGTGTAAAAAAGGTCTTCATCGCTGGGGAGTACTACCTGCCATTATATCTCCAATCGGCAAAGGGAGTGTCCCCGATGCGCTCTGGTCTTTTGATCTTACCGCTCGTTCTCATCGAGGCTGCGTTAGGCGTTGTATGCGGAGCCGTCATCCACCGGACAGGAAGATACCTTGAGCTCATCTGGCTCGGTGTGACACTCCTAACAATCGGAAATGGATTGTACATACACTTGAACGCAACATCCTCGCTGGGTGAAATCATCGGGTTTCAGCTCGTCGGAGGAACAGGCGCCGGTCTCTTATTCTCGCCTCCGATCATCGCACTGCAATCGATGATCTCGCAGGACGATACCGCTACTGCGACCGCGACCTTGGGGTTCATTCGCAACTTGGCGACATCCGCTTCCATTGTCATCGGCGGCGTGGTTTTCCAAAACAGCATGGGCCTGCAAGCGTCGAAGCTACGCACTGCGGGCCTGTCCGACAGTTTGGCTGCACAGTTAACTCGAGGGTCTGCTGCAGCAAATATTGGAGTCATTCGAACAATCAAGGATCCCATGCAATTGCTGGCTGTTGAGAATGCGTTCTCGTGGAGCTTGCGCAACATGTGGATTCTCTATACTTGCATGAGCGCCTGCGGTGTTGTAGCCAGCGCATTCATCACGAAACAGTTCTTGAGCAAGGAGCATACTGAGACCAAGACTGGGCTGAAGATGGAAGTCCCTGAAGCAGCAGAGACAGTTGTTGCAGCGACTCGAGCACCTGGTCCAGTGCCTGCATGAAATGCAGAGACTGAATAATAATGTTCTGAAAAGACATCTTGACGAAAACGATTGCATTGTCATTGAAAGAAAGGAATGATTTTTTTCCCTCTCAAGGTGACTCGTGCTGTTTTGAAGGGATGATAGACTGATATTTGATACGGATAGACTTTCCTGTCGTAGCGTATATTCAATATGCATTCATATCAAGACATAAGTTAACTAAGTTGAGTTAACTTAAGTTAACTAATGTCGAGTGATTAAATAAGCACATGCAACAGAGTAAATGATAATAACTACGCAGAAAGATGGCAGCAACGAGCTCTTAGGCTAAGTACGGAGTAGTAAAGGAGCTCTCCCAGCATCCCAAGTGAGAAGGGCTCTGCCGCCTTGGCAGGACCCGCTGCTTGCAACTGTGGCTCAAGCCGGTTTGCGATGCTCCAACATCCACTTCCGCACCGGCTCTCTCCTTCTTCCTCAGCTTCCTTTCCCTCTGAACGTGTCAGGCTAGCGTTCGCATCTTTGATTAAGAAGAAGTTCTTTCTCCGAATGTAAGCTTTAGGTTTGCACGTCCTCATCTCAGCGCTAAGATGGGAATTGCTGCTGACTGCTGATGGTACGCACGGAACAGGCTACGACATTCCTCGGACCCCAATCCTACCGTGCTGCTTCTTCTCTTGACCCGTTTCGAAGTGAGCACCTTCTAGCTTCTAGCTGCCTTGTCGGGATTCCTTTTGATCTAATATATATCGGAAGAACAAGCGCATTTTCTCGTTTCACGGTTCGGAGTCCTTCGCGCTCAAACGACCTTCGAACCTGCTTTGTTGACATTGCGACGAGCTCCAGAACCTACGCTGTGAACGTCAATTCCACAAGAACCAGGGTGAATTCGAACTCAATAACGGAAAGATGGACTTCTCGAACATTTTGTATGTGGTATCCCAATGCTGCCCATTCTTGCTGCTCTTGGTCGTCGGCGCAGTGCGTGTGGGAGCTATGCTGCTTCCGCGAGCATGCGCCAGGCTGGCGTCTTGCTGAGCTTTTCCAACTGTGTATTTCCGTCCTCTGAATTTGCTACTGATAGAATATAGCCGCCTCGTCAACATCGCCGTTGGCGTGCTTATGATTCTGGGTGGTATCAGCCAGTTCTTCCCTCCTACGATGAGCTCCGTGATTGTGGGAGGATATGTGATCGTTTTTGGCCTCAGTAAGTTTGGAGCGCAATTCACATTGCTCCGGACAGTCTCATCGTCCATGCGAAAACTCTGAAGAGTCGCGCATACTGATATTCTCTTTCCCAGTTGTCAGTGGCTTAGAATTCCTGCCTAATGTTCCCGACTATGTCTACCGCTATGCGTCCTTCCTCTTCTCTTTCTTGGGCCGTGGTATCTGTAAGTACCCTGGCGACGTCGTGCAGCCTGTTGCGCACACCATACTGATTCCGTGCTGCCAGTCTACATCTTCGTGGGATCAATCTTGATTTATGGTCATCCGCTCCGCTACATTGCCGGCTCAGTCATCGGCTTCATTGGCATTGCCTACCTGGCCCTGGAGTTTATCCCATCCATTGAGCCACCAGCGAACATGCGTGAGACTGACCAGAGCTGGGGTGCTGAGCAAGTTTAGAAGGTTGCGCGACTATGAGCCCTTATCGTGACATGGGAGATGCAGCATGGTGACTCCGCGGCAGATCTCTTCTGCCGTATCATGGTTGACGTTCCCGTTCGATATACAACTCGGATATATGGGCGTGAGAAAAAGGCACAGCGCACGATACCAGTTGCAGCATGAGGTTGCAGAGGGGAATGCTCCCGTACTGCACTATGTGGTCAGGCATGAGTGTGATGAAGCGGTGTATCCACGGGCTATGCGATGATGACGGTTATGTGAGGGATGTCGGCAGTACGCAGTGGCCTTCCAGGACACGGAACCTAGGAACTCTCCTGAGAGGCGACTTGGTCGTTTTTATCATTCTATTTGTTGTTTTCACTTTGCTTCTCGTTTCTTTTCTCGCCCGGTGCTTCGGCATGTTTTGGAATGTATACTCGTGCGATATCTGTACGATATGTCTATATTACCGGATTCTTTTGGTTACTCTTGAGTATGCGGGCTGTGTCATTTATCGGACGGTGCGTGAGACTTGGATCCCAGTAGAGTACGAAGCGCATTACTCTTCCGAGTCCTCGGGAACCAGCCCGCATTCCTGATCGAGGAAAAGATAAGATAATCTGATGATCTGATTGCAATGTTGGCTGTCCCTAGCTGATCTGGGTTGTATTATTCCCTGCAAGGGTGACTTTCGAGGCTTGGAAGAGTCAAGATAGGACCGAGAATCGAGAATATTCTTCGGCTGGAATTACGTAGGGCATTTCCAGCTGCCTAAATCGCATGTCCTTGTAAGTTGTAACAATACTGTACTCCGTCCGTCTCTGTACCTGGTACCTCTGTCGCAGTGTCGCTTGCCCAGGTGGTCGTATCGTCTCTCGGTCAGACAAAATAGCATTGTTCCTACTGGACAGCCGTCAGGACAAGGCTCTCCCTGGATTGTTGTCCAGCCAGTAGGAGGATGCCTAATTGTGCTGATGTGATGATAGAAATGAACACTCGGCCAATCAGAGACATGGCAATTGGGGTTATGCACGCTAGTGGCCTCACAGACAGCCGCGCTAAGCTAGAAAGGGGCGGGGTGGAGCCCACCTGCATTTCGATCTGACTCTGCGGAGAACCGTGGGAAGACAAAGCAATCATCCTGAGGATGGATGGGACTCTTGTTCATCGTTTTCTGATGCGAGATATGACAGATAAGGCGTCTTGATTGATCTGATAGATACTGATCTTGTATAAGATTGTTGCTGGTATGAACAACAGCAGAGCCAGAGAATTGTAGATCCCCCCCCCTGATCATGCAGAGCAACAAGCCTCGGGTTCAGTTCCTGGCGGCGATAAGGCAGCACCATAACGGTGGTGTATTATTGCGCTGGTCTGGCCCATGAAACCGCATTACGTGCCGTGCTGTACCCACCCAAAAAGCTTTGCATCTGTCCTTAATCTGGATCATCAGACTCAGTAACATGTAATCATATCCATCTGTCCCATCTCCATCTCCATTATCAGTCAATCAATCCTATCTTATCCAGCATTCCATCGCTTTCCCGGACCGTTATTGACTGTCATCCCCGATAGCCCTGCAGATCCTTTTTCGTCTCTTTCCATTCTCCTTTTGACCTACCTGCCCTTTCTACCTAGATGATCTCGAGCATCCTATCTAAATAGCGCTTGACTGTGACCCATACGTAGCTAGTCTTTCTCTCTTTGTCTCGCGTTTTACCCGATTCTTCGGATTCCTTCCCCTTCCTCCGCCTCACTGATCCTCCCCGACCTTCTCCCCTTTGGTGACCCCATACCTCGTTCGAATTGTTAATCATTATTGTCCTTGGTTGATACAACTACTGTGCACCAGTTCTCTTTTCCCACGGACTGTTATCACCTGACACTTACTGTGTGTGAATTGTGGATCGCCACCGAACTCGCCTCGCATCTGGATCGGCAGAAGCAGCGGACGCGCCTTACTGTGGCGGGATCGGTTCATTTTCTCTATCACAGAACCTGCTTTCCTTGGGCTTCGGTTTTTAGCTCTCGTTCGCTCTCCCACCTGCAGCTCGGCTCGTTTTGCGTCGCTGCCTCTCGGTGCGATTTCTCTTCTTTGTCTTTGAGATTCGGTCCACCATCCCCCAATCTCTCCACATCTGGCCCGCCTGGTGCATCTTATCGGCCGCAGTCGCATACTTGAACGCCTTGATGCGCGGTTACCGTGACCAACATTTGGCTTTGTGATACCGTACAGTGGCTCCGGGATAGTGGTGCGACGTCAACCCTCGCGACAGAGACCCGCCCCCTTTCTCCCGTCGGATCGATCTTGGGAATTCTGCTCAACCATTCAGTGACATCCTTATCACTTCTCCCTGGGGTTGCGGAGATAAGAGAGGTGCAGAGGAAGAGACCCAGTTGGATTTGAAGGTGGCCATGCTGGCGTCCGCATCGCAGATGGAAACGGTGCAATCTCTCCCTCGGACTGCTGATGCACTGATGCGAGAGCCCTCTGCGGCGGATTTGGACGCTGCGCAGCAGCTAGTGTCCTCTGCGCAGGCCGGCCGGGAGCATTCAGTCGATCAGCATCGGGACGATACAGGAGTTAGGACAGTCGAGAAGCCGGCCACTGGCAACGGCCATGACGCAAGTCCTGCGGCGGACGGATCAGCGAATCGGTGGATCGAGCCGTCTTCGAAAAATAATATTGCGGAGCAGAAACCATTACCGAAACCTCACAAGGATACATCGTTTCTAGGACATTCGTGCAGGTATGTTTCTCGTTCAACAACTTTGTGTCCCAGGATTCGTCTGTAGTTCCGAGGTGAACCCTGGCTGACTTTACCAACAGCAACTGCGGTACCAAGAGCACTCCCCTATGGCGAAGGTCACCGACAGGTGCGATAATATGTAATGCATGCGGTCTGTACCTCAAGGCAAGGAACGTCGCTCGTCCCACCAAGCGCAACCATGTTCAATCAGCCCCGGGCCAGCAACAGAATGCGTCGCCCGGGTCTCAGCAGGATTCGACGACTGCGCCAAGTGAAGGAGGCTGCACGTCGAAGGGATCGTGTCCGGGTGGTGGAAACTGCAATGGTACGGGAGGTGCTGAGGGATGCGACGGCTGTCCTGCCTACAACAACCGTGTATACAAGTCCGCTTCTCGTGGGACTGCCGCAAATCAAGCGGGTTGGGTGCGAGCTACCAGTCATGAGAGTGATAGACCCCTTGGATCGCAGGAGCCGGATGCTTCAGGAAATGCCGGACAGAACGAAGGTGGTGGTATGTTGGTGTCATGCCAGAATTGTGGAACCAACGTCACACCTCTTTGGCGGCGAGATGAGAATGGCCATCCGATATGCAACGCCTGCGGTGTGTATTTACCTGAATTCCGGAACCACCTACGATTCGACAAACTGTCTACTGACTCGACGCAGGCTTATACTACAAACTTCACGGTTGTTATCGCCCCACCACCATGAAAAAGTCCATCATCAAGCGTCGGAAGCGAGTTGTACCGGCGCTTCGAGATCAATCCCCAACAGCGGCAACGCATTCATCGAACGGCTCTTCGGCGTCTCCTGAAGCGTCGCCTGCACCGTTGGCTTACCATGCAGAAGATCATCATCGGTACCTTGGCAACGAACCCGTGGACCAGATGAAGCCGACCTCCGCGGGACGTATTTCGCCCCACGCAGTTCCCAGGCCCTTCTCCCTCGCACCGCCCCCTGTCGATTTCACAGGCTATAGCGCAAGCTTGGTCTCTCTCCCGCATCATCCCCCTCCGCCACCAAGACTACTGGAACCCGATCGCATCGGTGCGCCGACCAGCTCGCAGTTCGCTCGGCCATCAATCCCACCCAATGCAGCCAGCAACCCCAAGAAACGGAGTCTGGCCGAGACTGCGTCCTCTGCAGACAGTTTATCAATCCCGACGACTTTGGAATCTGGCTCCAACCAGCTGCCTCCCATCATGTCAGCTGTGAACCCATCTCCGCCAGGTCGTCTGAGCTCCATTTCATCTCTCCTGAACCATGCCGGTGCAAGTAACGAGTCCCATCTGGATCCGTCGCTTGCGGCGTACAATCATCCACAACCTGACCACCATCAAGTGCCTCCTCCCCCTCCTCCTCTTGCGCACGCGGCACCGCAACCAGGGCGGACCATGACAGATTTGGATTACAAGGCCGAGCGGCGCGCCCAGTTACAGCGAGAGGCCGAAGAGATGCGCGAGGCGTTGAGAGCAAAGGAGCGGGAGCTGGCTGAATTGGGGCAGTAATTACTATTCCGTCGGATTTCTAAATTCTGCTTCCTTCTCCTTCCATCATGGATAAAATGGCGCGTGTGTTTGCTATTTATGAAGATACCACTTGGCGTGAATTTAGAAATGCGAGACATGCCTTGAAAAGTTGTATTAACTTGATTCTGAAGGCGTGGTTGGGATTCGCTTGCTCGTTCAGTTACTGGGCTAGCAGATCGTACTATACCTCTAATTCCTTCTCTTCTAGCGTTGGCTTGAATGTGGATACCAGTATGTACATGATGATTGAGTTCTCAAGGGAAAAAAAAGCGATATGTTTCAGCTTCTCGTCACTGAGTTTTTTTTTGTTTAGGTACACTACGAAAACAGAATCGCAGATCATTGATCTATGATCCATACGATGTCATCATCATGACTTAGGCATCTAGATCATCACCACTACCACAAATTCATCTTTGAAGAATTGAAACAACTACCCATCTCCAAGATATAGCAGACATGCAAATTACACTAATAGCTTTTAAACACACCTAATCATCTCCTCTCTCACCCACCATTATTCTAGCAAAACTACAGTACCACCAATGCCAACACAAGCCAACGCCAACACAAGCCAACCCCAAACAAGAAGGAAACGCCAGCACAATGTCCTCAGACCAAATACCAACGCCACCAAGAACATTCACCCTCAACTTCACCGGCGACGTCATGCCCGCCCGCCTCATCGACCAACTCCTCCCCCACCACGTCCCCAACGAGCACGAAGCCTCCATCATCGCCTCCTTCATCGAACGGTTCCCCTCACTGAAAACCTACACCCACCGCTCCCCCTGGGGCACCACCTTACCGTTATTCCACTCGGCGGATCTGAACCTCATCAATCTCGAAACATCGATAACGACATCCCCACATCCCTGGCCGAACAAGGCGTTCAATTACCGCATGCATCCTGCGAACATCCAGGTCTTGCACGAAGCGAGAATCGATTATGTCAGTCTGGCGAATAATCACACCGTGGATTTTGGGACGGAGGGCCTCGTCGAGACGATTTGGACTATCAAGAATACGCGGAGTGGTGGTGGTGGGAGAAAGAAGGGGATTCAGTTCGCCGGGGCGGGGGAGACGACGGTGGAGTGCTTTCGGCCGGCGGTGTTGAGGGTCCCTAGAGAGGTGACTCGAAGTCAAGTTCGTGAGGATAAGGCGTCGTCGTTGGAGGATAGGAGGAAAGCAGCTGAAGAAGAAGAAGAGGGACAAAAGCAGCAGCAGCAGCAGGACGAGAAACAGTCACTACCCTCGTATACAGTGCATGTCTACTCTGCCTCGGACCATCCGCGAGACTGGGCCGAGGTGCCCACGTTCCATCTCATCGATTACTCCGCCTCCACGAGGCAGAAGTTGAAATCCCTCTTGACGACAGACGCGTACAGGAAGCCTCAGTGGGTCTCGGCAGAACAAACGGACGATAATAATAATAACAGTAACAACAAAGATGAATACAGCAAACAGCCTGATCTCAAAATCTTCTCCATCCACTGGGGGCCCAACTATGCCTGGCGTCCTGACGAACGGACGATCCGCTCCCTGGCGCATTTCCTCATCGACGAATGTGGCGTTGATATCGTCCACGGACACTCGTCGCATCATGTCCAGGGGGTGGAAGTCTACCGCGGAAAACTGATCATGTATGGATGCGGGGATTTCGTCGACGATTATGCCGTGAATGATGCATTTCGGAACGATTTAGGGGCGTTGTGGAGGGTGACTGTGCGGGAGAGGGACGGCAACGACGTCGAGCCGGCAGGGTTGGAGTTGGATACGCTTGAGATCTTTCCGACGAGGATAGAGATGTTTCAGGCGAATCTGTTGAAGGTCGATGATGGGGATCATGAATGGGTGAGGACGAAGATTACGGCCTTGAGCGAGGAGATGGGGACGAAGGTTCGGAGGGATGTAGGCGAGAAAGGACAGATTATCGTCGATTTGAAGTCTTGAATGAGAGGGAATTCTTTTGACTCGATTTTGTTTTGGAGATTTTTCAAGCTGTGAATTCATGAACAGAATTTGGTCGTCATGGATTAAAAGACTGTCTGGGTCTACCCTCGTGGCAGACCATATGGTATACATATACATATATATGTACATCGAGAAATAATGAAGATAGAGAGGCAGATTTGCTCTCAGAGTAGGTCATGACGTGGTAAGCACATACAGCGAAATGAGTTAAACGGGGATATATATGGGTCAAAAGAGCGTGAAGAACGAGACTCGAAGACGTAACGTTGGATATACCACCGGTATCAAGCGTCCATTACCAGTCTTCTTTGACTGCTTGAATCGCCAGGTTTGGTCGTCTCTTGAATCATCTCGGTGATCACTTCGATGCCACCGACGGTTCCCTGGCCGGTGCGATCTCCCGGTTTGACGTTAATAGAATACATGTCGAAATCTCGACCGGTTTGGCTGAATAATTGAGAGTTGCGGTGCTGGCTGAGCAACTGGGAGCGTTGTCTCGTCTGCTGTGACCGGCTGAACGTAAAGGTTTGAGGTCCAGTTTGACGATGATAGCTGTTTGTAGATGGGAGCTTGGGGAAGATACGGCTGATGAGGGGACGAAGGAACGGGAGACAGGCGCAGATGATGGCGACGTTGCATTCAGCTGCGGTCCAGTAGGCGGCCCCAACATTGCTCCCTGATTTGTGAACACAAGATATCAGCCGTGTTTGACAGGGTAATGATGTTTTCCCAGAAACCACGTACATGATGTGTCTTGGCTCTTTGAAACCTCTCGTAGGCTAGAAAGGCGCAGAATACTGGTAATCACGATGCTGCATGCTGTTAACACGGTGTATTGTGTATTCCGGGGGGAGGGCATTGCAATCGAGAAAAAACGTACAGTCCACCAACGGCGAAAACTGCCATAAGAGCAAACTTCTGCATCCGAGGCAGCTGAAGCTGCGAGAGCACCGGCATCGGCATGATGAGCAGCGTCAGATCGGTCGCGATGTTCATCGAGGCGTTGAAGAACCACACTGCCTCGAAGCTAAGACAATAACCGGGGATCGTTCGATCCCAGAACTTCGCCACGGGCACACAGTTGAGAAATGCGCCGAGGACAGCCCAGGTCGAGTAGGTCGCGACGATGCCCATCACGACATAGCAGCCACCACGGAACCACCGGTTGGGGAAGATGCGTAGATACTGGAATAAGATGGAGAATTTGGAGCAGGCCAAACTGGCATTGTAGAAGGGAATGGCGAGCCAGAGGCACTGTGAGGGCACGGTGAGTCTGGAGATTCCTCCAGCTTCGAATTTGCGATTCTGAGACTCACCTGTAACTGCTTCATCAACTGGTCATGTGGTATGTCTGCGGAATGCCTCCCCAAGCCGAAATGTGTCTGCGCAGCGACTAATCCTAAGTAGACGAAAGAGAATGTCTGCGAATATCGATTAACAGATAATCATCACCAGAGAGATAGAGGTATGCCGACCAAAGCAGCTAGAACGGTCCAATCTTCACGACCACTCAATTTCATCAAACCCATTCTTGCAACGAAGCGCATCAATACAATAAAGGCGGCGATTCCTGTCAAGACCGCCGTCACCACGAGAGCCCGCCGTCCGCGGGCCGCACCATTGTCTTCATCTCGAGGGATCAGAAGATTTCCAAGGCCGTCCATCGTGATTAATGAAAGAGTGAAGGACTGAAATATCCGTGCCAAGGTCGGCAAAGCTGTAATAATCAAAAGAGTGTGTGTCTTTGTGAGAGAAAGGAATGGACTGGCAAGAGACCATATTCAGGCTTCGAAAAATGGGTGGTGTTGAAAGTCGTCAATACTTCATGGATGTCTGGCGACTGCACAGCTCGAAAGGTCTGCGAATTTTTCAACTTGCAGTCGAAAGTCCTCAGTGTCTTTTGACGTGAAAGGACGAGGACACAACAATGTAGACAGCACACGGGGGATTTGTATACTTGGGATTGGAGTCTCAGTGCATTGTATTTCAATAGTGTACCCGACAGCCCTGCACATCAGCGGGGAGGACCTCGATGGTTCAATTTGCAACCCATGCGGCTAACATGAGGGGGGCATAATTCTCTTCCTTTCCTGCAGACAGAATTAATATGAAATGTCACCAATGGTCAAATTGGTCAATTGTGAGCAAGAGCCGTGCTCTCCACCTACGTAGTCGGCGCGGTGGATACTTGTTGATGGAGACGAGACGGAGGACACTTGCGGAACAAGGTTATGATTGACATCGGCCTGTCAAAAAAGATTCGGACATGCGTCAAATGCACTCAAATCGTTTGCAATCCATGGAACTGGCTTCTTGTATATTTCCCTTGAACAGCATAGTGTCGTCCCGACTGCGGGCCGTTTCACTGAGATATCATATATATGGCGCTGGATTCGGCAGTCCTGCTCCGCGCATTTCGAGTTGATCATGCGAACACCTCGGATCGCGTGTTGAAATACAATTTTCATTATGCATTCTTTTCCCTCTTTGGCTCTGGAGTAGTTGAACCAAGCGGAGCAAGGCCTCCAGCAGTCAAGGAATAGTAAAGGAATGCATGACGGCGAAGCACCGATGTGCTGGATTTGGCTTTTAACAAAACACAACATCAGCCACGATCGCACTGGTGGCCCAGTAATTTGGTGCTCATCTGCACAGATACTACTTACTGTATTGATTGTTCCATTATTGATCTGAACAATAGTCTAGGTGATGTCTTGCTTTGTGTCCTGCGGCATTAACAAGTGAACAGTCCTGGTTCATTTCTGCTGTGATTGTTCATTTGTGTGTCGCAATCAATCAAGATTATTATTGGCAGGTTATCGGCAAGATACAATGGCATGTATCAATTGTTCAGCCAATTGAACCCCGAAAGGCTGCATATCGTCAAGTAAATGAAACGCAAATGCCATGACCTCAGCCACCTCTACCTAGGGATAGTTCCATCTTTCGCATCCCAAACATACTAGTAATGCTCGGAACTTGATATTCCGTTTTGGAGCTTAAGGGATCGCCCGAGTCACCGACTCGTGGACATGCAGCCCCGGAAAATGCTTGGCAAGGAAAGAGGATTCCAAGTTCGAATTGCCTTCTGTTATAGCGACGATCACAGATCCATTGTGTTTTACTTGTCTGAGCCCTCGTACGGAGTACACACTTCGCGAATTAGGCAATCAACACGATTGGTTGGAAGCCGATCAAGATCGACAAGCGGAGCTGCGTTAGCGTTTCGTAAACATCAGCTTATGCTGGTTTGGAACACATTGAGTATTCTGGGTGCCAATCACTGCAAGTCATGATTTCGATTCAGCCCTAACAGAACATCTAAGGTGGACATTGGAGCCCTACCCTGTATGTACTCTGTATGGTGTAGAGCTTCGCTCGCGGCACTTGGATCTTCTCACGGCCAGTGCACAACCCTGGAACGGAAAGGAGAGTACTACATCGACCTGCGAGCTCCGAACCTCATGCCTGCATGCTGGAACAGATGCTACTGCAGGTGACTCCGTTCTTTCACGGCATCATACCGTGACCGATCGGAGTTGCTGCACATTAACGACCGATGAGGGAGGGATTCGCAGGAAGTCCGCTATTTCTGCGAAAGTCTCGAGAAATCAGCTCGGGGATTTGAACTGTTTTATTTTCAAGCAAGGGATACTAACTTAGTTTGTGTATAATTTACCGCGAACGTGTCTGACTTAAACGCGGACAGAAGTGCGGACAGGAGTCCACTGAGCTCGAGGGCAGGAATTGATGAAAGCAAATGAAATCGCAAGACTGATTTTTGATGGGTCAGACGTCGTGTTTGCACGGCCGTCGAATTCATTGACGAAGAGCTGGAGACGCAGCAGATTGTAGACGCAACAGAAAAAGTGTGGCTGTCTAATGGTGGCAATCTGGTTGTGGAGACCATCTGCTGCTTGTCGATGCATTCGCTGTCGTGTACGTCCGACGCGTCGTTGGTTAAGGTCAAGAATTGCCCGCAACTGACGATCAATAGTATCGAAGATTTAGTAAGCTATCGTCAAGTTTTGAGAATGATACTGTGTCCTCGTGATGGAAGATCTCGTTCTCGATTCTCCTGACGTGTTGTTGTCCCGAGGTTGTGGAGTTGATGGCATCGGATGTCGGAGCAGAGTCATCTTCCCTTGACTGTCACCACTCAACGATCATATGTCGTTCCATCCGCATCCATCAAGTTGATAGATAGTTTGATGTACTGGAGCAGTTAAACCTGAAGAGGTAAAAGAAGGCGGAGCATCTGCTAAAGCGTCTAACGTAATGTTGCAACGAGCGGCGCGCCGCACCGAGCGCGCGAAAAAAAACTCCCTTTTCCAAGGAATGCATATTCTCATTGTCAACCAACAA
>JSYV01000211.1:0-21670 GCA_000787455.1 Evansstolkia leycettana | reverse complement strand
CGAAAGGGGTGATCGGCTCGGGGGGGTTGATCGGCTCGGTGGTGGATTACGTTAACCAAGAACAGGCTGCTGACATAAGCACGTTGTCCGCATGATCAGTGACGCCGGCTCCGACTCAACTTCTTTTGCCGCCGCTGGTGACTTGAACCAGCTTCAACTCCGACAGACAGTTCCATTGATCCCCTCATTGTTCCCCAGCCAGCTTCTGGGGCTGTCTGACGCCGTGATGTTATCGTCGTCCTTACGCCGTGCGGCGTGGGCTCCAATTGTCCCAATTTCGAGCATCTCTCGGTCGTCTTCGCAGACTCTAGTGTCGTCTTCAACAGCCATACTGAGTTCGACTCGGCATGTGCATCAGCGCCGGTATTCCTCCTCCTCCTCCTCGAAACCTCCGGTTCCTCCAAGCGATGGCTCGAGACGGATCGATACCTCTTCGCAAACTCCTGCGAAGAGCGTGAGACCTTCCGGTGAGAAGCGAGAGGGCAAGTCAGCCCGGCGGAGAGGGAAGGATAGCAATGGCCGAAATGGATCGTCCAAGTCGAACCAGCATGCGGCGTTTGCGAACCTTCCTAGTGTTCCATCGACGCAGCATGTGCAGCCCCATGGTAAGTTTTCGTGAAACCAGCAACGTTTCCATCTCCTGTTCAAGCTAGACCGGATGTAAAATCTAACGCGATAGTTTTTTTTTTCTTTCACCCCAGATGTCCATGTGGCTTCGTTCTTCTCAATTCACAGACCTATATCTGTCACCAGCACCGTACCTCCAACCTCGAGCGCGGAGGCATTCAATGCCATTTTCTCCTCGAAAAAGCAGCCGCGTGCGGAATCCGAAGATGTGATCTTCACTCTATCCTCCGCCGTCACTTCCATGGAGACCGCCGCCCACAACATGGCTGCTGAGCAGGAGGACCTACCGAATCTTTCTACTCGGATTTCTCTTGCTCATCCGGACGCAGATGCATCCCAGCTGGACGGGATGAATATGTCGGACCTGAAGATCTCTATTGAGGAATACGCCCGCCGACTCCGTCCTTTCCACCCCCCTCCGCCTCCCGTCCCCTTCGACGAATCCAACGAGCACGACCTCTCGAATTCCGAGCATTCGCCGTTGTCGAAGCAGACCTCGAGCTACTCGACCGTCTTGACGATTCGCGAGTCGACGCACCCCGATGGCCGCAAGACATACGAAGCCCATACCGGCCCATTCGTTCGCACCAAAGACATGGAGGCGCCCGCCGCTTTTGACGAGGCGGATGCTGCAATCATTGACATGCCTCACAATATTTCCGGAACTACTTATATCGAACGCGTGCGGAATAACCGGACCATGCACGCCATCAGCACCAGGAGACGGCGCAAGTTAAAGATGAAGAAGCACAAGTTCAAGAAGCTCCTGCGCAGGACGAGAACGCTGAGAAGGAAGCTCGACAAGGCATAGAATGGAGTCAGGTTATCCCTAGCGCGCCCGTTGCATCCATTTCCTTGTTTCTCACCTCTTGTTACGTCCATTCCTATCTCTATATCTTACCCAGACTGGGCCCATCATCATTATTATTTCCTTCTCCTTGTATGCATGTCCACAGGTTCGGACATTCAGAATAAATCATTGCCATTTTCCTTTTGAGCTGTAGATCCTCGCTCCTCGTGATGTTGTCGTAGAATTATTTTTACTGGTCATTCCTTCCCATAGAACATTTTGGCCCGATTGGAAGAATAAATTGGTACAAGTGTTGAAGTTCGATGAGGAAGGATGAGAAAGTGCTATCGCTCTTCCGTCGCATTGCCTGGATCTTGAATCACAGGAATCAATGCGATATCATATTCAATGAAATACCAACTAATCAAGACACGAAAGAAACAAAGCAAAGAAGAAAAAGAAGCATTTCAACTGCAACATAACGACCCAATGCAGGATCAGCGACTCTCATAAAGTACAGTTCAGCGCAGATCTCTGACCATGCAATAGTATCTAACACCCACATCATTTACCTCGTCCTAGTCTACAACCCAGTTCAGCAATGATTTGGACTTGTACTACAAAGTGTGGGTCCATAAGTGTGATCATTGAAACCCATTCCTCCATGTCGATTGATAATCATATCACAGTCCTTGGCAGATAGTGACACAGTTGCCCACTACCTTGAGATTGAAAGCAAGAAGGCCAGGACCATCTCGTAAAACGGAAAACCGAGCAGTCTGGAGTATGATCGTATTCGTCGTAAATCAAGAACGACGATCCACCGAGACGGCGACTATTCAGTTACCCACTTTACGCGCAGCGACGAAGCGCTTCTTAAAAGCACTCCTCAACGTCAAGCTTAGCGCGAGAGTTCATCAACAGAGCGACGATGAGACCGTAGAGACCTGAACAAAGAGCCAAGTTAGAAACGGGATCTAATTCGGTAAAAGAACATAATCCAACACGGAAGACGAAAGCTTACCCAAGACTTCAGCGAAAATGAGAATCAAAATCATGCCAACGAAAAGTCTGGGTTGCTGAGCTGTTCCGCGGACACCAGCGTCACCGACAATACCGATGGCAAAACTAGGAAAAGCACACAGCATTGGTTAGTCTCGGTCTGGGTAAAACGAGGCCAATTGGCTGCGGTGCACCCGACTTACCCAGCTGCCAAACCAGCAAGACCGACCGAAAGACCTGCGCCCAACTGAATGAAACCTGTATACAAAGCCAATTTCTGCTTCAAGTCGTTGGCGACCAGGACTGAAACGACCAGTCCGTAGATACCGATAATACCCGCCATGACGATGGGGACAATATCTGTGATCACACTCGAATCAGTTGATTATTTCCTCACTGCCGGGGAATACACAAGTTGTCCAGAGCCGCATAGGGATCCAACGTACTCCTAACGATCAGATCGGGTCTCAAGACGGCCATTGAGCAAACGCCGACACCAGCCTTGGCAGTTCCATAGGCAGCTCCGAAACAAGTGAAGACGATAGCGCAGGTGCAGCCCAAAGCACCGAAGAAGGGCTATAATATCGAAATATCAGTTATCCAATTCATTTGCTCGAGGATGAAGCTAGTCGATGGACGAGGCAGGGGGAGAAGTGACGAAGGCGATGGTTCGGTATTAATGCCGTGGATAGCAACGGAGCGCGCAAGACTCACCGCATAAACCGGACTGTTTCAATACTTGAGTTAGTGGAAGCTGTCATTATTATACTCGAGAGAGAGACGATGAAAAGCCATTCAACGATGAGGTATTGGTCGAAACATGACGATAAGATACTGAAATCCAAAGGGTGCTTACCAGAGCTCTGATGCCATTTTTGACGGCTTATTTGAATTCGGAACGGAGTCGAACGAACTTGGAGAAGCTATAAATATGGAGAGTCAAGCTGTATAAGAGAACCGAAGAAAGGAATCCGACCGTCAGGTTGATACGCCGGTTGTTGTGACGGGTGGAGAGATGAGGTTGAAGGTGAACAGTGCTGGTGGTTGCTTCGGGGTTGGAAGCTGGTCCAATGGTTCTGGTCACGTGATTTGAGTCTTGGCGCCATGTACATCTTCCTGTATTTCCAGCATCTGCAAAACATCGCACGTACAGTTTATAGATGGTTGCTGAGCGTTTTTGGTGATTGTTACACTGCGTGGGGTGTAGAAAATTGATCATTTTCGCTTTGGTGTGCTTGAAATACTGAGATCCTGACCATAACGGGCCTAGGTTTCCTTCTATGGTCGAGTGAAGACTCCTACACTTATTATGGGAGACAAATGCTGGAAAATCGATGCAAGAATCTATCTGCAGAAACAAGGTAAGTACGTTTTCAGTCGGTATCATACAAATATCTATGATAAAGATCTCAATCGGTCAATCTTATATTCCATTTCAGGATGTATGTATCGTAAGCTCCACTCGGGAGCCAGGAACGTCCAACTTGGTGCTAGACCCCAATCCTTCTCCAGTCGACGAAACTCCTGTAACGGGCCCTGAATAGGTCATTGCTTTGTCAGATAGTGCTCCAAAGTAGTTAGGGAGAAATTTCATGCCCTTGGGCTGCAAGCCATCCGTAGCGGAAGCACTCGCCGCTTCCATATCATAGACGACTCCAAAATGATATTTGATGACGTCTTCCGGATCTTCGACAGGCTTCGAGCCATCGATCTGTAGATTTTCAGGTTCCACAGAGACAAAGAACTGGATGTAGTCACCGGGTTTGGCCACCTGTGAGAGTGTAGACAGATCGTCTACAGTTGCTCCCTTGTCAAAGGGGAATGGCAGATCCAGTATTGGCTCCGCATCAGACACGTGAAACCAATCATTAAGAGGCATGATATCTCGCTGATCAGTTCTTTGGAAGAAGCTTGTCTCCGGATCGAGCGACAGCAGGCCCTGCTTCTTTCCCCAACCGCCCCCGCCGCTCACGACACGGTGAAGTTTCCCACCATGGCGAATTGACTTGATGACGCGATTCGGCCCGTCTTCTTCAGCTGGGTCGATGCCACAGTCGGGCTGCTCAACTAATGCCCAGACCGAGACTCTCTGGTCCATGATGTTGTGCTCGGCGATGTATCGCGGAAGTTCCTTTTCCAGTTCAGCAGAAGCAGGCATCGGCTCTGCTGATTTGCAGTCAACAGATTTTGTGATCTGACGCAGGATGTTTCCCATGCTGGAAACAACCTTCCTTCGCTGGCTGACGGGATGTAACGGAAGCGTGAACGAGCTGTGGAATCTGCCGCCATGGGATGTGATAATGCATTTGGAGAGGTCAACTCTTCGATGCAAAGCAAGCTTTTTCTGATTCATATCATACATCCAGCGCATCCCAAACATGGTATTCTCTCTCCCGTTGATGAAAATCGTATTGGCAAGGCGCAACCCAACCTCATGCGGCGGACTGTATCGTGCATCGCCCGGGGCTATCGTCCGAATCGAGAATGCAAGGACTGATTCTCCAGTCCCCGTACTCCTTATTCGACGAGCTGGTGCAATTTTTCCCTGCACGTCTGCTTCGTTCACAAACAACAAGGTCATGCCCTCGGATTCTCCTACCTCTGTTCTACTTTCAGGCTCACTGCGAGGTACAGGCAATTTATTAACCACGGCTGCAACTGCATGAACGGGAGATCCGAGGCGGTCATTGGAGGTCTTATCGTAGAATCTATTCACCAATTGTTCGAGAAAAGGGTTGGTTGTATCGATCCACGACGAGAAGCTGGGAGTGACGAGGAGGACGGCCACCCTGGCTTGCTCTGCCAGTGATGAGACGCTGGGTAGAGTTGAGAGAATACTATCTGGTTTCTTTCGAACGATTAGCGAAAAATGCTCACGGCTTGATGGGTTGACCACCCACTATCTGGTCTGGAGTGTCTGTGAGCCAGGTGCACACAATGGCGTGAGTATCACGAGGTGATCCTCGTTGCGATCCATATTGTCGTTTTGAGTCATATAATGTTCGCGCGAAACAAATAGGACGGCGCTTGGTTAATACTGATAACGATCTCGACGATTCGAGCGACGGCCCAAGCGGCGTTTGATATATGGCCTGCCGTGCTAACATCGAGCTTGGCGCACGGCCGAATACTACCGACATCGAAGCATGGAGGTCAATGGCAGAAGACTAACGAGTAAAGAAGAGTGCCAGCTGATGCGGCCGTCCAGATGCTAACATGCGGCAAAAGTGTCGAGTCGAAGATGCGGGACGCGGAGATTGGACATTTTTCCTGGGAGATCGGTTGCCAAGACTTGTGTTCCTGGATGTGTACTGGCATTATTCAGTCAACTGGTGGATCGCCACTTGCTTAAGTTGTGAATAACTGGTCCTCATTGAACAGCAAAGCTGACCTATTCATCCTATCTTTCATGCTCCTGTGGTAGTGTTGTAGTGCTGGACCTATAGGTCCGTCCTTTGCATCCTACTGAGAATGTTTCAGGGTGTACATCAAAGCAAGGAGAAGTTAAGCTACGCAAGCCGACGATCAACATACGCGGATCTGATCTGTGACGTACGTAAATGTTCGCGACAACCAACATCGCAATGAATGAAGCCGAAGGGTAGGTATCATCAAGAAATCACCACTATTTTAGCATGCTGTGTGTGTCCTGCAAATCTTCAGGCTGTTTCCATGGGATTGAACACATTCGTGTTGATTGTAGCAAGATGGAGGCCATTTGCAGTTGTTAACATAGAGCTGTAGGGCTGCCACCATGAACGTTTGGGATATTGGACTAGAGAGCATTCCTTTCTTGGTTCTATGGTAGGAGCTCCACAGCCTTGTCGGATCATAACCGAATTTGAGTCCTTTTCTACTAGGAGCTGCCATAGTAAATGTAGGAAGTGGCGCAGTTAGGTACCACGACAAGTTCTGAGGCACCAGCATTATTTTTGTACGGGGATTCAAAGGAAGTAAAAAGGCCAGAGTGAGAAAGACAAGAACATTATTGTTGTGGAAAAGGCATGGCTGTTGGACACATAGCTTTTACGCAAAGGCTGACCCTGGTGGATACGATGCTATGACGAGATAGAAGAAGTCTCTCTCTCGTGTTAGGTGCTGTATTCGTCTGGAGGCAGCAGAAATCCGGAACTGCCACAATGTCCAGAAGGACAAGGCCCAATCAATGCTGAATGCGAAGACATGAGCCACAGCTGGCGGGTGAAAGTATGACGTCTTGCTCCAGCCCAGATTGAATCAAGTCAAGCCCGCAAAGTCACAAGCCGTAATTATCGATTACAGTCATTGCGACAGGTCTGGCTTAGACAAGAAAGTTCTGCCGTCATTTAAAGTCCTGTCCCTCTGCTCTCACTCCAATTTCTCTCCCCAGCTTCAACCACAATCCCATCACCTTCGTACCTAGCCGTCTGCTCCATTGCTTTCTGCACTTTTACCAGCGTACTCGCACCACCTACAAAACTTCAAAATGCCTTTCACTGCCTCGTGAGTACTCTCCAAGCGCATTTCCTGCCGCAGCTGTCTTGTGCACGTCGCTCCTCTTCTCGTAGATGGGTGACGGCGATCACCTCGCGGCATCAGGAGGTTTACAGAGCTTGCGCTAACATAAGCAATCAGCGATATCTGCAAGATCATCTTTGCGATCATCCTGCCTCCTCTCGGGGTCTTACTTGAGCGGGGATGCGGTGCTGACTTGCTGATCAACATCTGCTTGACGATTCTCGGCTGGCTCCCTGGTATCATCCATGCCTTGTATGTGCTGCCCTCTCTCGCCGCGTGTTTCTGATCGTTTGTTGCCTGGGCAGGCGCCGCTAACGAACCTTCGCAGGTACATTATCCTCAAGTACTAGAATCGTGTCAAATACACCGCCTCGTCGAAGCCCTTCTGGGACCACATCCGCTCCTGTTCGAGTGGAAGGGCTTATAATAATTCTCCTACTGCTTAATGTTACGACACCTCCCTCGAATTGCTTGAACGGTGATGAGCTATCACGACTTGACACGAAGACCAAACTCATAGAGCGCCCGTTTGTCATCAGCCTGGTTCCGCGGCAGCCGGCCGGATCCGGTCTAATGCAACCCCACACTTAGCGTTCCTCAAGCTCAACAACAACAATACCGAGATGATCGTGCAATTCGGTGGCAACGCAAATCGTCGATGTGAATCCTCTTCTTGCTTTTCGTCGGTTTATGTTCCTTCTCGCTTCGGATGATACCAGCTCATTTGCGTGATACTGGGCCGTTTGTTTTCGCTTACCTTTACAGCGCCTTGGCTTAGCGCTTAGCTAGTGTTAATGATGGGAATGGTAAATTCTCGAAAGCACAACAATTGCCTTTTGTAAACAGCTTGTACAATGCACAATAATAATCCTCGAATTGACCTCCGCGAAGCTGGTACGGACTGGTCGGCGCATCCGGCGAAGGGGACCGTAGACGAAGTAGGAAAAAAAAGCCAATTTATTCTTGTCGCCAGCTCCAGAAAGACGGTCATCCTGATCTGAATCTGATCGTAGTAGTCCCTCTTTGTCGACTGCTCTTGTATCTCTGTCTTTCTCACGGTACTCTTCCTTAGGCAGTGCGACATCTCCAGAGCTCGGTATTGCATATTTCCTACGCAATCAGTCATGACACGACTCAATCCCTGTCATCCAGAACAGACGGGCAACTTTGCTTGCGATTTCCTCTCTTGCTAAACCGAGCAGCAATGATAAACCCTGGAGTGCTTCAGTTTCGTTCTTCTCAGCCCACAAGTACAAGCAAATATAGTAATGCTAAAGCAGTTGCAGAAAAGACCACCATCACCTGACCTGACATCATCCCGACAAGTTTGACCATCCAGCGCTCTTCGCTCCACCAGAAGCGCCAACGCGGCGCGTAACAAACCCTCCTACGATTCTCACCCAAACAGAGCGCCATGCCACCCCTATACGGCCCCAATGTTGGCTTCGAATCAATTGCTGCGCGCAATGTCATCAAGTTTCAAGATGGCGCCTACAGGAGCTCAGCCTCCTGTCTTCGTCACAGATCTACTCTCTGGCGGTACTGCTGGGTCAGCAGCATCATGATGGGAGGAATTACCTTTCTTATGAAGCCATCTCGGCAGATTGGATTTCATTCTCGCAGATTCGATATTTGTTTCATGTTCTTCTTATCATCTCGGTTGTTCCTAGTTTTTCCTTATGTGATTTTGCCTTTTTGTTCTCTTGTTACATAGAGACTGTGTCCTGAGCAATACCACTCCTTGGATTTCATATCGTTCTTATTCCTTCCCGCGGTCATACTAGCTTTTAGGATGATATTTCTCAGAATCAACAGAGTTCAGGGGTAGCCTCTCCTCTGAATGATCGGGACTGGTGTGTCACTTTTGGCACCTGGATATCGACGGATCTCTCATGTCTGATACAAAGAAACTTCCTCATACGATTCCTATGGCTTTCACTGACTCTTGGGTTTAGGGTTGCCGCAGAATGACTTTCGCTCGTGTTCGATGGGTTCTCACCGCTGTCATCTGGTTAGACCAAGTGTGTCAGATCTATGGTTCAGCTCTAGTGAAGCAAACAGCTCCGGCGGTATCCCTATACAATACAATCCCAGCATGTGCACTATGCTGCGTCGAAGATTTCATACTATCGGAATACCCAGCTAGAGCGTGCTCGGTCTGGGGAAACATTGACTGCCTTTGCAGGACAAACACAACAAGCGGGTTTACATTGGGTGAAGCAGCTTTGCGTTGTACAATTACTTCTTGCCCGAGGGACGTATTGGAAAGCTCGAATGTCTACAATATCTGCGATTCAGTACCCGGAGCTCTGCCAAGGACGCACTCCACCATCACTGCTACGATCATGTCGGTCGTATCTTGTACGGCTTCTGAAACCTATACAGGGACATCTAACGCTAGAACGACGTCATGTTCAATCTCTTTCAGCTCTCCACTGCAGACAAGTTCTAGCCAGAGCTCACGAACTTTGACTGAGTCGCCAACGTCATCGAGAACTCCGACAGCAACACCGACGCCTAGCACACAATCGACGCCTTCGCGCAGCAAGAGCGTCCAGTCCACGGTCCAGACGCCTACACCAACTGCAACACCTACCACGGCAGCCAGTCACTCACTTAATAAACCCGCAATCATTGGCGTCTCCGTCGCTTCGGGGGCTTCTGCTGCTTTCATAATCGGTGCTGCCTTGTTCTTCTGCTGCAGGAAAATAAAGCGGAAACACGACCGTGAAAAGGAACGAAATACGTTCGAAATTGGAGGCGAAATGTCAGAACCTCCTGATTTTGGCCTAGCACCATTTAGGCGTCCAACTGCGAACGGCGGCCCTTCGTCCGGTGCAGTGGACCAGAATCCAGAGATAAGAAGGTTGATGTCCCCATTCGAGCCATCACCATATCGACATCCGCTCCTTGTTGTCACCCGCCCGGATACCGTCGACTCCGCCCAGGCCAGAGACGCAGATCAGATTGGCCTAGCAATCTCTCCCGATTCCGAAGTAGGCGACTCACCGAAAAGTCAATCGTCACAGCGGACACTTTCGCAATTGCTACCCGACAAGCCAACATACGGCTTCTATCCGGAACCCCTGCGGGTGAGTCGTCAAGGTTATCACAGGCCAAACAGCGGTGAAACATTGTTTGAAGAGGATATTGAGCGGCCCAGAAGTGTCCTTGGCCGGTCAAATGGATACACAGTTTTTGAAGGTGGCGAGTCTAGTCGAGTCAGAAATGGCCCGCACAATAGACTGCCGGTAGTCGGGCTCCCGGCGAATCCGCGCGCCATGATGCGTGGATTCGAAGGAAGACAAAATGATTTACCAGTCATGCGAAGTCAAGGTCAGCAAGGTGACCAAATATATTTCGAGAGCAACCCAAGATTCCCGCGGACTCGTGAACCTACTACAACTCGGACGGACGTGAACAACCCACAGCAAGCGCAAGCGCTGGACAAACAAGACTACGTCAATCAATACTGGCAAACCCCTACTGTCAGCTCCCGTACGAGTCCTGGACGGCCGGTCTCGCGTGGGAAGGCCCGTCGCTCGTTCCACAGCCCAGCAACGAACCAACGGTTCTCCGAGGAATCAGATACCAGCTTTGAGACGATTGAATTTGATGACAATGAGCACGGGCTTCGCGGAGCTTCTCGACTTTCTGCTGCTGGTGGTGGTTTGAAACCGCTCAGTCCCGTGAAAGAAGCCGTGACTCCGACAAGCCAGCAGCAGGATGGCAGCAGCCGCGATTACTTTAGCAGAAGCTCGCCGGTTAAGTATCCAAAGGTGCCTCGCTCTGCGTCCGTTAGTCCAGCCGCAGAGGTGATACCAAATCCTCGAATGATCAGGAGTAATGATATCAAGAAGATTCAGCTGAGGGGTGGTCAGCTGCAGCGGCAGGAGGAGGACAACACTCTTTTACCTGGTGGTATGGAAGACTCGTCAAAGAGGACGCCGAAGAGGATGTCACCTTTGGAGCGCAAGCTGACGCCGTCGCGGAGGGGAGCGGATCTGATTCTCAGTGTGGATTCAGTATGAAGTTCGTCCCGGAGCTTGACTGACAGTCATCGGAGCAAAGTTTCAATCGTTGTGCCTTTGCATCTGCAGATCAGATGCACTTTCTCTCTGCAATCTGGGGGAACAGAAGTAAGACACCTTCGGAGATATTTCTCTGACATCATTCACTATTTATACTTCCACACATCTCCATGCAGATTTCTTTCTGTGTTCTTGTAAAATACTCACCGTTCATGGGATGGGCGCGCTTAGCCCATGCAGCGACAATGGTATTCTGAGGATGGCAGCTGACATGTTTTTCTTTCCTAGTCTACTTCTATCTTTCCTTCTTCCATGTCACTCCTATTTTCTCATTCAGCCACTGTATTCTATACCATTTGTATATGCGAAGATTTTGAAATGACCATGCCTTTTTTGCCCCTTCTGTGTACATTCTCTTTGTCTAGACAGCATCAAGACCTCTATAGTGGTTGAGTGTACAATTGTTGTGCTGGGGATCTCTAGTAGCTAGCTGCACCAGACATTTCCCATTCTTATCTCTGTATCATCTGAGAATTATGTCCAAGGATCACATGCATGGCTTGCGATGTGTTGCATAAGGGGTTGACCGAGTAAGGTTACAGATGTGGCTGCCTGCGCAGAGGATCATTGGTTTGTTATTTTGTTTCGATAGGTTTTAATAACACAATGAAGGACCTAGCTTTGTGTTCCGTACCAGACTAGATAGAAGTGGCCCCTGTCATTGGCTGCCTGGGGCTTTTGCAGGCATCCCTGTCGCAGTGGATCTCCAATGACGCCATGGCTCTTGTTCTGAATTAGGTACTACTCCACAAAGTATGTGCACATCAGAATACTGTACATGCAAATGGCATAGGAGTAGAGATGGCCAGTGAGCTTTGAATGCATGTTCCCTTGTCTATCAATCCCTTTGTAACCTTTGCAGGATGAGACTACTTTTATGATGAACATCACTGGTATCGAGTATTCACGTCAAGATTCGAAAAATTCCCCTGGCCGTTCGCTTTGCAATTTCTGTCCGGATACGAGCTGAAGATTGATAATGCCTCCTGTCTGGCAATGCGATATTATTCCGAAACCGTAAATGCTCATCCTTTCCTCAGGATGGAGAGAGGATCCAATAATGATAACCATGGGCTCAGTCTCATACGTTGTTCTTAGGTAGTAGTGTCAGGTCAACCGCTCGCGGGCCACCATTATCCACTTCGTCTCAATGCTAAGGGACGTCTGCGCCAAATTTCTTACTAAGTACTGTGATGTACTGCCGAGCGCATCGAGTGTTCAGACCGGTGGAACCTGGATGATGGCGGTATCGACGCCTCATGTGCAAATAAGAGACGCCATCTCAGCCATCGCTGCTGTCCGCAGAGTTGGACTGGTCGCCCCCATGGATCCACCCTCAGGGCTTGGGGGATGTCGCGGAGAGGACGTGGTAACTTCATCGCGGTGGAGTCCGAATTCAGCGGTACCAAGTAAGAACAACACGACACCGGGGATGATAACGGAGATGCTCAGACATCTAATTTAATTGCACCGTCGACCGTCGTTGATGGCTGCTCTGTATGCCCTCGTTGGGAAATGACGGTGCCACTGTTCTCCATCGCCCACTTCTCCAGCTTTCTCAGATCCCTCCTCCAGGTTATATTAATGGCTCCGCTCGCCCTCTTGACCTTCTCCTCTCACGTCCCATTTCTCGCATCTGTTGAAGCGTGATATGTTGATATACTTATCCGAAGTCCACTGATGCACTTGTTTCTGTTTGATTCAACTCGTGCTCTCTCATAGTCTTGGATCCTATCTCTATCTATATCTTATCACTCTTGAAAGGAAACCCACTTTTCCCTACTACTTCAGTGGAGTGTGTTAGTCACTACGTCACTGATATCTTGGTCATTTCTTGCTCTTTCTCTTGACTGTCTTCACCGGGCTGTCTTTCTCTGTTAGATCGCCCACTGTATCCGCTGAGCGACCCACTGACCAGTATCTCTGTTCCCTCTGTCTTCTACTCGGCAAAATGGCAGCTACTGAAGGTTTCGGATCCCAGAGGGTCCGTCGGCTTTCCAGCCTTGATGCCACTCGGGCCGATCTCTATGGCGGTCCTAATGTCGTCGTGCCTCCGAAGCACTTGATGGCGAAGAACGATGCTCATGAAACGGCGCTCGCAATGGCGCTGGCCAAGCAGCATCTCGACGAGGAAGTCTCGTCGGAAGAAGAGTCTTCCTCACGAGAGTCGTCGCCGGTCGCAAGACCTCCTGCGACCACCACGGATGCGTTCGCTCTTGCCTTTGATATTGATGGCGTTCTCATTCGAGGAGGAAAGCCCATTCCGGAAGCGGTTGAGGCGATGAAGTACATCAATGGCGAGAACCCTTATGGCATCAAGATGTAAGTTTCGCCATTTCAGCCCGCGGTCAAAACATTTATATCAACCGAGGGAATCCATTGCTTATCGATATTTTCTAGCCCTTACATCTTTGTCACAAATGGCGGGGGTAAAACAGAAGAGGAGCGCTGCCTTGACCTTAGCAGACAGCTCGAACGGGAGGTTTTTCCTGGCCAATTCATCTGCGGTCACACTCCCATGCGGGAGATGGCTGAGAGATACAACACCGTCCTGGTTGTCGGTGGCGAGGGCGAAAAGTGCCGCATTGTCGCACAGCGCTACGGTTTCAAAGATGTAGTCACACCAGGAGACATCATCAAGACGAAGCAGGACACTACACCTTTTCGAAAACTCACTGAGGAGGAATATCGCAACTCGCGTGTCCGTGATTTTGACAAGATTAATATCGAGGCTATCTTCGTCTTCGCAGACAGCAGAGACTGGGCCGGTGATCAGCAGATCATCCTAGACGTCTTGATGTCGAAGAACGGCCGTCTCGGTACTCGGTCCGAGACCTTCGACGAAGGTCCACCCATCTACTTCTCTCACAACGATATCGTCTGGTCGACCTCCCATGAGCACTCCCGAATTGGCATGGGTGCATTGCGAACTTCCGTGGAAGCGCTCTTCAAAGCAGTCACTGGCAAGGAGTTAACCACCATCGCGTTCGGCAAGCCTCAGCTCGGCACATTCGCCTTCGCGACCCGACTCCTTCAGCAATGGCGCAAAGATACTCACGGCATTAACAAGCCTCCAAAGACCGTTTACTTTGTTGGAGATACTCCAGAGTCCGATATCCGCGGCACCAACGAGTTCAACAACTCCAACATGTGCCAGGCTGATTGGTTGTCGATTCTCGTCAAGACCGGTGTCTATCAGGACGGCACCATCCCTCGTTATCCTCCTAAGAAGATTTGTGACAATGTCTTGGAGGCTGTCAAGTTTGCTACCCAGCGCGAGCTCACAAGGACAGTCAAGGAGACGACTATTGGCGATCTCAATCTCAATGACAAGAGCATGGAAAGTGCTGTTATTGAGGAGTGATTTGACAGGTGTCGTTTTCCTTTTTATCTTACTTTCCTCTTCTGTCCTCACGGTCATTATCTACTTTGTCTCCCCCCCCTTCGCTCTCCTCCTCGACTACTATCCTAGATTGTCCCTCCACCTCGACCTACCTCACACTACACTGAAGACTTCATCTCCGACTTCTGATCCGTTGAACTTGTGTTTGCACCTAAGATGATTCCCATATCTGTTACTGGAGTTCCTTTTTTTTCATATCGATGATGTCACCAACGGCCTCTACCTACGCTCTATGAACATCACATAGATCTCATCAGTTACCAGACATATTCATATCTGTTCACCTGTGCTATTATGTGTCCATTCGATTATTCCACGTAAGACATTTGGATCCCTCAATGACTTCCTGGTGTCACTCTATGATGGTGATTGACTTGTGGCCCAAGGCATTTCCACAAGAGTGTCGTCCCACAAGATCGAAGAAATGCAACTAGAGGAAAAATTGTTCCTCCTGTGCTCTTATTTTGCATTTCATTGCTTCTTGACAGACTGATAGCCATTCATTACTCCCACTGATCCAATATACCACATGCAACTTGCAGTGACGATTTGATCAACGTTCAAGTCCCAAGCGAATTGCCCCAGCCTGATGTGCAGTGTTGAGTAGCTCTACAGGTGCTTCGACAGGTCTCTTGCGAGATGCTACTGTACCTAAGATAGGTAGCAAGCCAAGATAGGTAAAAACAATGAATGATCTTTTGGACAATCTGTCGAAGTATACATTGTAGACAGTCCGATTCAAAGCGAGCGAACTTCCAAGATCCCCTCGGAAGTACTGAATTAGGAAACCCGGAAGATAATTGTTCAAGAGGACAAGACGCAGCGGGGTGGAGATTAAGTCTCCAGCTCGAAAAGCTTCCGCCAGTGGAAAGCAGTGCAGCAACCCGCGGAGACGAGAACGCCCCCGGGATGAAACGAAGGAGGACAGTATGGGGACGAGCAGGACGGAGAAGAGGAGACTCTGGGAGAGGAAGATCAAGTCGAATGCTAATTACCTACCCTGCTAGTGCAACACTCAGCAGGGGGAGGAAGGTGGTTCTGCGTGGAGCATTTCACACTGGTCTTGTTTCAATGACCAGTCAATGATTGTTCAGAAGCAGCTGTGTGGTACATGCAGTGAATACTCTGATGTGGAGCAAGACTCTACTAGTGTTATTACATATACAATACTGTTGTTATATGTACACAGTGGTCCGGTGGATCAGGGTGGTGGATTTGGCTTGGTTGAAGTTGAACCTCCACCCGCTGTCTCCGAATGCTCCACTCCCCAGTGCACTTACCAAGGTACAATTGTGCATATTCCTCACTTCGTTTCTCCTTGTTTCTCCTCTTCCTCTCCTTCATCAAATTTCAAACTCGGTATCCAGCCAATGTTTGATCACGACCTTGCCTTCCTCAAACTCCTTCTTCGGCATTCGCACGATGATAGCGGCATGACTGTGTCGATTCTTGTGGATGTAGACCGGGTATTTCCGAAATCCTACGGCGTTGAGAGAGTCAACAATAGCGAATTGAGTCGGCGTCAGAGCGAGAGTAGGGAACTTCATATCATCTCGAACATCATCCGTTGACGCTGTCAACATTTGGTCCTCCTCATCAACAAGTCCTGTCCGCTCAGTCTCACCAGCAAGAAGGTTTGTCGCGCTCTTAAATACAATAGCCTTCTCTCCTACGGGAAAGGGTTTCTTTGTCGAGGATCGCCTTCGCTTTCCGCCAACTTGGTTGATCGCGTCCGACAGATACTCCGGATCCTGGCTCGAATTGACATTCTCGAAAACATCTTCTACCGCATGGCGTACGTCTTGTACGATCAAAGGCACCCTATATCCCGCAAAGAGCACGTCTGTCTTTCCTTCCTCGTGGAGTCGGATGCGTTGTCGACTACGGAAAGTTTGTACGACGGAGTTCAAAAGGAACAGGACAACTGCGATGGGTAGGAAGAAGATGATGAATATCCAAGAGGGCAAGTTTGTAAGAGTTCTCATGAATCGCGCGTAAGTGCGAGAAGCAAATGGTTTGTCAACTTCCTCTCCCGGAGGCAAAACATAGTTATCAGGATCGATCACGACCGGCTCATAACCCTTGACGTAGTTGAATTTTATGTTTTCGATGTCTCGGAAAGGGTCAACCTTGGAGATACCGGTAGTATAGAAGACTGTAGAGCGGTCATTGACAATGTTAGCGTAGGCGCATCGGTTCTTGAATTTCGCAAGCCCCTGGATAAAGATACTATCCGGATCCGCCAAGACGCTGAGCAAAGGTTTGCCCGTGTCGCGGAATGAATCGATCAGAAACATCTGCCGACCGGACATGGAGATTGTTCGCGCACCCAGAACATTCCAGATGTGGTTTCGGATGCCCCTCAGCGGTGTTCTCACTCCGACATGAGGCGACACAAAGGTCGTGAAGTTGACGGGCTCCAGCTTCTCAAGCCATCCTCGAGCGTTGAGCAATCCCACGGCGTACCGGGCAACGAGTCCGCCCAGAGAGTACCCGACGATACTCAGCTTCTTTATCTTGTAACCTTTTGATGCCAAGGTCTCCAGCGTCTCTTCAATCTCGTGCGCGACCCGCTCCCCTCCAAGTTCAATCCCGTCGTAGGTAAAACTTCCGGCGTTTCGCTTCGCTGCAAGTATATAAAGACGGTCTTCTCCATGTCTTTCCCTCAATGCCGAGGCCACATAGTCAAGGTGGGATGGGTTACCCCAGAGTCTACCGATAGGACTATGAGCTTATCGAACGTCACCAGTGGCAATTAGACAACACTTACCCATGGATCAGAACACAAAGGTGATCAGCCCGCGGCGGACTACCATCAGCTATAGTAGGCGTCACGTCCGACTCCATGACTTTGCAGAGTATGGAGTTTCTATCGAAACTCGAAAACGCGAAAGGTAGCACCGTCTTGACTGCCTGCAGAGAATAAACGCTTCAGCCTTAGCGTCCAGTAGTGCTGCCTGACGCAATTGGTCCAGGCGCAGGATGTGGCTGCCTGAATCTTAAGGAGACAACCAGTTTTCTGTGTTTGCACTGGCCCAAGCCTTGGGCATCCGCTCTGCAGAAACACCAGTGTTGATCTGTGTCTCTCTCTCACCCTCTGTCGCCGACTGTGAGACAAGATCTTTTTTTGACGAATGGCCACCTCTTTTCTCTTGTGTCCGCGTAGTCCAGTGTCCAAGTCCTACGTTTAGTTCGTGGTGGCTGATCGCAACCAAGTGACCGTTGTGTTACGGAGTACTCGACAATCTCTGGCTGTTGCAGGCAATCATCCAAAAAACAAGTATTCAAGTGCACAGCTATACGATGATCAGGGAAATCATTTGAAGTGAGGTATTGCATGCTCCCTCAGCGCCCTTTTATAACTTGATTGCTGCATACGATAAGCGCTTGTCACACGTCTCTATCGCCAATCGAAGCCTACCTCGAGTTATCTATCTGTGTTACCGAAGTTCTTGTCGTTATCTATGCGCTGATAAGGACTCTCGACAACTCTTTTGTGGCCGATCCTTGGCTCCAAGCCGGAGCTTTGACGGAGATCGTGGTATCAATCTTCCAAATGTGGCTGTTGAGCTCGCCAGAGCTAATCGGGTGACCAGAATCTAATTCTTATCTTGCCCTCTACCGCCTCCTTACTTCTGTCGTTCTCGCACAAGACAGGGGATTGGAAGTGCATTTCATCTTCCACTAACAAGAAAGCATCAGGCGAGGACAGTCTGCTGGTATCTGATGCAGCATATATCGCTTACCGCGCAGATTCCCTCAACGACTTACCAACCCTCACCTCATCCCCAGAGTCGAAGACAATGTTCACTCCGCTTGGTCTATTCAAGGATATCCCTTGCCCTCAGGCCCAGCAGTGCTCTCTTCTGACCTGCATCTTTTCCCACAAGAACATTGACCAAGCGCCGGTTGTTCAAAATACTTCTCAGAGTGTACGAGATGACGGGCCTGCGCCGGGTCCACCTCCAACGAAAAAGATCAAATTAGCCACTTCGATTGAGAACAGCAGGGAGGAGAAGCAGCCTCAACAGTCTGCGCACGACGCCAAAGATGGAGACAAACCTCGTATTTCCAATGGCGCATCCGCAAACCGAGAAGGCAGACAGTCTCAGAAGTCAAGTCAGGGTATCACAAAACTTCAGTCGACTGCCAGAGAGGTATCTCCGCCACCTACTCGATCAGAACTTAGATGTGGCAAGCGCGAACCAACAAGCTCGGCCTCCTCCACATCTGCTCGAAGAGAGTCTGGCTTACCACCACGGCATGCTCCCAAGGAATCACTGAATCCTCGCATGCTCTCCAAGGCCCCTGCATCCCATGCGGTTCGCTCATCCATACTAAACAAATTACATGCAGCCATGACTGCCCTCAATGATAAGCTGGCAAAAGACAAGGAAAACAAGGAAAAGCATCTGATACTTACGCCCCAAGAGCTTGTGATTATGGCTTTGGATGAGGAGGAAAAGGCTGCCAAAGACAATCCCAGTATATATGCGAATGTCGTCAAACTGAGGATTGTAAAGCTATCGAAAATGAGCAAAGAAGATTGGGCCAAGGAGGTCCAATCCCATTTGAATTCTAGATATTACAAGACAGAGCTGAGCCAAGAGCCACAGAAACCGAAGCCCTTCACAACTGGCCTCGAGGCGAAAGAAGAGATTGCGATATCTCAGAAACTGATAACGCCTTTGAAAGGCTTGGAACAATATGGTTACGTGACGAAGGCTCCTACAAAGGAAGAAGTCGAGAGCGCAAGGAAAGGAGTCACCGAGTCCAAAGGCTGGGAGAAATGCGATCGATGCGGTGGACGATTCCAGGTCTTTCCTGGCCGCCGGGAGGACGGCACGTTGACCAGCGGTGGGGAATGCACATATCACTCTGCCAGACCAGTATATCCGCCGAGGAAACAGACCGACCACATCACTGGTCACCAAGATACATATTACCCTTGCTGTAACGAGACCGTCGGTACGTCTGCGGGCTGCACGAAGGCGAAAACGCACGTTTTCAAAGTCTCCGAAGCAAAGCGACTTGCATCGATACTTCAATTTGAAGAGACCCCGGCACAATCAGATGAAAGTCCGCGGCAGCCTGTGTGCTTCGATTGTGAAATGGGATATACCACCTTAGGGCTTGAATTGATTCGACTCACGGCAGTCAGTTGGCCAGACGGAAAGGAACTCGTTGATGTCCTCGTCAGACCCATGGGTGAAGTGCTGGACCTGAACTCTCGCTATTCTGGCGTTTTCCCCGAACATTACGCCAAGGCCATACCTTATGGTACCACTGCTGCCGATTCTTCATCCGGGTCCGAAGATGGGGAGGTCAAAGACGCGCCGTTACAGGTCGTTGAGTCCCCTGCTGCAGCGCGGGCGCTGCTATTTCAATTTCTTCAACCGGACACTCCTCTGATCGGGCACGCAATCGACAATGACCTCAACGCTTGCCGCATCATTCATCCAAAGATCATCGATACAGTCCTGCTTTTTCCTCATCCGAGGGGCCTCCCAAACCGAATGGGCCTCCGAGCTTTATGCAGAAAGCATCTTGACAGGGAGATTCAAACCGGAGGCGACCGCGGTCATGATTCCAAGGAAGACGCAATAGCTGCAGGTGACTTGGTCAGGGTTAAGGCGGCAGAAACTTGGAAGATTTTGAAAGCGAAAGGATGGCGTATCCAGGGCATTAGGCTGGTGCCTCCTCCAGGTGTAGAGGACTCAGAGGAAGAAGCTGCTAAGCAGCGCGCCCTTGGACCGGGAGCTGGGCACAAGCGGAAGGACTCCGCGGTGGTGTCATGAAAAGAGCTAATCCATAGGGTGTACCAGAGCGTATCCGTGCTCATGATACTTGATGAAGTTGGTTACCTACTCTCTCCAGCAATACTCAGAAGGACCAAAGTAGTTCCGCATGACAGTTTGTCCCTGGAGCAAATCTACATCCGACAAGCCTGTTCCATGACGACATACTCTGCTGGGAGATTTACTCGATGCCTCTACTATTGGTAATGTCATGAGGTAGATAAGTAAGCTTTTTCTTTTCAGATCGCTGACACACCACAGCTGGGAGCAGCCCAGCAGACTCGGACGCGAACCTATGACCATTTCTGGCTCATCGAGTCCCGATCCAGGTTCTGTACTTTAGACATGCCACCCAACGAGACCGTCCAGGATCAAATCTGCCCCAAAAGAAAGTTTAGACAAGGCCCATGGCACTCGCTCCCGTTTGTTCTCGAAAACCCCCGATAAGTTAAGCGCACATGGAACCTGAAACACCAGTCACTGATCCAAAACCGTTTACTCCTCCTCCTCCTCAGCCTCGTCGTTAACGACGTTGTAGAAGCGGAGCTCGTAGACACCCTTGGAAGTGGAGACGACGCGGAGCCAGTCACGGAGCTGCTGCTTCTTGAGGAACTTCTTGGTCCTGCTCAGAATGTGGTTAGTGGCGATTATGCACCGTACCAGGCTTTAATGTGCAACATACAGATACTTGAGGTAGCGACCAGACAAGGGGATGTGAGCGACGACTTCGATCTTGCCATCGCCGGACTGGGAGATCAAGACGTTTTCACCGAGGTTGCCGACACGGCCCTCGACCTTGATGCGGTCGTGGAGGAACTTCTCGAAGGCGGAGACATCGAAGATCTTGTCGCTTGCGGGCTGCGAAGCGTTGATGATGAACTATACAACGGAAGTTAGTGAATCTGTCAGTTCGAAGATTTTGGAGTATGTGCCGTTGGGCGATCTGTACATACCTTCTTGGTGACCTTCTGGGCCTTCTTGCCACGAGCCTATATATACGAGAAGAAGAGCTGAATTAGCCTACTGTTCCATGATGTCGAATCCCGAGAGTCTTTGGTGTCTTCGACTCGACGCTTGTCGACGGGACGAAGAACCACCAAGGACACCTCACGGGGGAACAGCAAAGCGGTTTGTGGAATGATAACATACGACGGGAGCCATTGCGACGGTTTTGCACGGGGGTTTATCAAAAGATAAAAATTTGAAATTGCGGTCGCAAAGAGGTGAATATCCTGCGCCTTTCTCTCGGTGGTCGACGAAGAAAAGATACTACAGTAAGTAATTCATGTCCAAATCGCATGGAGCCTGCGCGGTGTGCGCAGCTAAGCCGTATCCGGATAAGATTAGGGCTGCCAGGGCTTTCTCATCACCTACATGTTAACTAACGTAATCGGACCGAGCGAGCTGCGACACCGAGCGAGCTGCACCACTAAATTTGCAGAATCAACACCAATATCTTATA
>JSYV01000210.1:0-49388 GCA_000787455.1 Evansstolkia leycettana | reverse complement strand
AGGAATGTCCGGTTCGATGATATGTCCGGTTCGATGATGGATTACGTTAACTTATCTATACTTACCTTACGATTGACTATGAGAAAGCAATTACTCTATAGATTGCTTGAACAGCCTATAGAAGCCAGGTGATAATACAGAGAATGAGATCTAAATTAATATTAGTGATAGCAAGCCTAGTAGAGAAGATAACTGCACTCTTGCTATCAGCCTTGTTGCTGTGACATTCACTATAGTTAATACACTGTATATATCCCATCTCGTTTGAAAACTGCCAGCACCTTGAAGCACAGAAGCATGTACCTATATCAGGAAATCTCCATATAATAGGTAGTGCCTTTGCAGGTACCAACAAAGAATAGTACTAAAAGTTGTAGGAGTCAACTGAAGCAGAGGTTGAGAGAATTAGACATTGTTGTATTATCATGTAAACAGTCTTCATACCTCTATAAATGTACTGAGCTGCTTATTGGTAATCTTGTCTTGCATATAATAAATAGTAAGTGGGAAGACAACGGAAGTGGATCATCCAACTTCTCATATCATTTGACCGTCTGATTACCGCATGGAATTTTTGACATTATAACAATGCCTCTTATCCGCTGCAAGTCTTCCTCTTCCTTCGACTTTTGAGATCAGTGTGTCGGTATCCAGGGAGAAAGCATTGGCTACACCGGCGAGCTCCAAGAGGGAAGATACGGCTTATGTAATCGGCCGCCTTCCGAAAGGCGACTAGCCAGGGAAGGATTATTCCCAACATCTCCATTGTTGGCGGAAGAGCGAAAAGATAACAGTCAGATTTATCTCTCCAGTTTTCCTCCCTCTTCTCCATCGATTGGGATTCTTCTACACGTCCACCATGTTCTCGCGAGCTGTGTGGGCTCGTCAGGCTGCGCCTTTGAGGCGTCGAGCTTTTGCTCCCTTTGCTCGTCGCTCTGTAACCACAGATGCCGCTTCGTCGCATGCTGAGAATATCCCGGAGGTTCGTTGAGACCTGCAGCTTGTGTCAGGTATTAGGAATTTCGTGCTAACGATTGCATTCTTTCTGCAGGAGGATGACAAGCCTTTCACCGTCAGACTCTCCGACGAGAGCTTCGAGACCTACGAGCTCGACCCTCCTCCCTACACGCTGGAGGTGACCAAGAAGGAGTTGAAGCAGATGTACCATGATATGGTTGCGATAAGGTATCTTTCGACAGCTGCGTTTTGTTTGTTGTGAGCGTGGTCTAATCTGGGGCTCTTTCTGCTCTGTACAGACGAATGGAAATGGCCGCCGACCGTCTCTACAAGGAGAAGAAGATCAGAGGTTTCTGCCACTTGTCGACCGGTCAGGAAGCCGTCGCCGTCGGTATCGAACACGCCATTAGCCGCGAAGACAAGGTCATCACCGCCTACCGCTGCCACGGTTTCGCGTTGATGCGCGGTGGTACTGTCAGGTCCATTATCGGAGAGCTGCTTGGCCGCCGCGAAGGTATCGCCTACGGCAAGGGTGGATCTATGCACATGTTCGCCCCCAACTTCTTCGGAGGCAACGGTATCGTCGGTGCTCAAGTCCCTGTCGGTGCTGGTCTTGCTTTCGCCCAGAAATACAACGAGGAGAAGGCCACCAGCATTGTGCTCTACGGTGACGGTGCTTCCAACCAGGGCCAGGTCTTTGAAGCTTTCAACATGGCTAAGCTCTGGAACTTGCCCGTTCTTTTCGGCTGTGAAAGTAAGTTGATGAAGCTTGCACAATGACTCACAATGTCAATTGCTATGACCTCTGACAATGTTCTTCTTTCACAGACAACAAGTACGGCATGGGTACCTCCGCTGCCCGTTCCTCCGCCTTGACCGACTACTACAAGCGTGGCCAGTACATCCCCGGTCTGAAGGTCAACGGCATGGACGTCCTCGCCACCAAGGCCGCCGTTCAGTACGGCAAGGAGTACGCCCTCTCTGGAAAGGGCCCCCTGGTCTTCGAGTACGTCACCTACCGCTACGGAGGCCACTCCATGTCCGACCCTGGCACCACCTACCGTAGCCGTGAGGAGATCCAGCGCATGCGCAGTACCCACGACCCCATTGCCGGCCTCAAGCAGAAGATGCTCGACTGGAACGTCGTCTCCGAGGAAGAGCTCAAGGCTCTCGACAAGGCTGCCCGTGCCTACGTAGACGAGGAGGTTGCCGAGGCCGAGAAGATGGCCGTGCCTGACAACAGCCCTCGCATTTTGTTTGAGGATATCTACGTCCGTGGCAGCGAGCCCCGATGGATGAGAGGTCGTACTGTTGATGAGACTTTCTACTACTAACCTTTTCTTTCCTTCTCATTATTCCCAGACGCATACGATATGTTTTCTTTTCCGGGAAGAGGAGTCGGGGAAAGCTGTGAAAAAGGTCGTAGCTGCCATGAAGATGCTGCATCCTACCTACATCTACACCATGTTCATTACCTGTAATTTAGCCTTCTATTCTCTCCCCTGCCCCGTTAAGAATTAACTACATCTAGAGATCTACTTTCAGCAGTCTTTTCTGAAGAGAAATATAGTTGGGATTCTGATGTACAATGTAATGTATTCCATGCAGAGATCGGACTGCAGGCACGTCTGCTTAATTTCTGAATGGCCCAAGAATCATCTACAACCTTGAATATGCCACAGAAAAGATCCATCAGCGAGAATCCATGAAACAGATACAATCGATTCTTGTACTTGAGCCCCTATCCAAAAAAAATTCGTGCTCGACTCCCAATACTCCTCGCCCTTTCCCAGTCCTAGCGTGCCAACGGAATCACCTGCCTCCGACACAAACCACATATCCATGAATGGGTATCACATAAACCGGATACAGAACCTAACACCAAATTCCCAAAACGAAACTCGTGGCTTAGCTTAGTCCAGGAATGGAAGAATGAGCAGCTGAAGATAATCATCAAAGCGACGAAACGAGTAATGGAATCTAACTGCTGGACAGCATTCGAAATCCGGACTGCTCTAACCGATCAGACAGGTTCCTGTCTGAGCATCTCCAGAATCATGTCCTGCGTCCGCTGCACGGAGTCCAGCTTCTCCTCAAGCGCGGCGCGGTCCTTTACCAGCTCACGACGGAGCTCCTCTTGGATTTCTTGCCGTAGTTCGTCTTTCAGTCTTTGGATGTCTGTTGATGATAGGCTTGTTACATTACTAGCGTTGTTGTTATGGTCTGTAGCAGAAGACGCAGCGGCGTTATCAGTATCTGCTGTGCCTTCGTTGGCTGTCCCTTCAACGCGACCAGATCGATGAGACGGCGAGGAACGCTGTTGGGATTGCGATTCCTGTGTCGAGACAAACGCAGAGATGACTGGTGAGGAGCGCGGGTCTGGATGCGCATCGAGGTGTTTGTTCAATTTTGCCAAGGTTTCTAGCACCGCTGACATGACACTCGAATCAGCAGCACTGGGGGCTGCTGGAGAGGGATAGAACCCTGTCGCGCCTGTCCGCGTGATACTATTGACAGGTGTCTGCGGCGACGGATGATTCTGGAACATCGAGCCGTACCCAGGCGGCAACCGGACAGTCGATGCCAAATTGGGTGTTGCTGGCACAGCGGGATACTGCTGAACCTGCCGCTGAGATATTCTGGCCATCGTCGCAGGCGACGGATGTCTCCAGCCCCCGTCCGGAGTGGTGGACGACTCCCATAGACCATCCCACTGCGGGTGAGCCTTTCTCTTGCGACTCTTGCGCGAAAGCGAATCCCGCCTCTCAATGCGCCGGGCCTCCGCCTCCTCCCAGCGCTGCCAGGTCGGGATCCACGCGTCGACGGCCGCGCGCCACTGCGGATTCGACTGGTCCTCGCCGCCACCCTTTTCACGTTGATCCTCGAGGAACTTCATGCGCCGTTTCGTAACCAGCTCGACCTTGCGCCGGACTGAATGCCATGAGTACGGGTGGCCCTGATTGCGGGTGAACTCCTCAGTGACGGTCTGCCACCACTTGCAGAGGTTGCTACGGTGGCCGAAGGTGTCGGCGTGGCGGTTGCATATCTCAAATAGCAATACTTCTTCCTTCGTCGTCAACCGCTTGCCATGTTTCCGGGCCCCGCTGTCTCTGGCTCCGTAGTCGACATCGTCCTCTGCAGTCCGCCTGCTAGCTTGACTGCTGCCGGCACCAGCAGTCGCAACGACCACCGCTACTGCTCCTGTGGGACGTTGGTCCTCCTGTCGGTGTGATCGGGAGACATTCTGAGGTGGTGTCGGTGCATACTCCGGATCGCTGGGCGCCTCGTCTACATTGGTATCTCTGGCATTCGATCTGCTATCGGAGTGGTCGCTGTCTTCTGAGGCATCTGCCGAAGAGTCCTGTGCCGATCCAATGACCACCGATACTTGCTGAGGTTGTGACGGAGACGGTCGAGTGCGCTGGTGCGATGAGATGTTCGGCAACGTATTCTGGGTCTGGTGGTGTTGATGCGGATGCTGTTGTTGGTGCTGGTGTGAATGATGCTGGACATGGCCCTGCTGATGGCTCTGGCTCTGATTCTGGATGGGGCTTTGGGTCTGGGTCTGGCTCTGCGACCGCGATATTACCGAGGGGAGCCATCGCAACTGGGGGACCTGGAAAGAGGATGGTGTTGATCCGTTTTGAGCGACGCTTGGCGGTGCGCCTTTGGTGGACGAGTTGGCGTCGCTATGCCATGGGAACATCGACATGGCGAATTGCTGGAAGGAAAAGGAAAAGACCTAGAAAATGGAAGATCGAAACTTTAGAAAGCAATTCCTCTCGCTTTCTTAAATCCTTTCCTTTCTTTCTTTCTTTCTTTCTTTCTTTCTTTCTTTCTGGTAGGGAAAGTGCTCATCAATCGTTGATATCTTGCTGCAAGGCTAGAAGTGAAAAATCCGCCGAAGCTTCTGCAATTTTACGTAGGGAGGACGACTTTGCAGTCACCTGTGGTGGGGGACGGGTAATCGCGTTTGCAAATGGTTTTTACGATCCAGTTCGGAACCCTGGTGGAACTCTGGAGTATGCACTGCAAGATCATACATACTACATTATCTACAACATCACCAAGAACCAGCGCGTTGATTCGATGCTACTGGGGTCATGAAGTGAATTCCATAAATAATGTGACGGTTGGTATGTCTGGACCTTTATCGAAGTGCCTGGATAAGGTATACTTCTGTAGCCAGAGTCAGTAATTTTCACTGTCACACAGCGATGTCAAGATGCGAGATCATGGTATGGAGTAGCGTCAGGAGAGCGAAAGGAATGAGCTTCTCTGCATCAGATAAGAAGCGAGATCAACGGCATAAGTTCACAGCCAACAGCTCAATTGTATGATACATCAAGTAAGGCGGTGTCATCTTTCCCAAAATTCTATGCACTTACGACGACTGCCATCGGATGATTGATATTGGTGTACAGTTTGTGCTCATTCAAATACGCAAAACAATGGAGGCTTCAACACCGTTTGCAACATGAGGACTTTTATCTTCTCCAGCAGCAAAAAGAACGGGATACAAACGTTAGGGAAGAAGAAAGAATCTATGAGCACCGAGAGAACATTACGACCAAACCAGAGACCCAATAATACATGATGTCTAAAAGGGGGGATGACCCGAGAAAAACATGACGAATTGTACAGATAGACATAGCCCGCTCTTACCTCCTCCTCAGGTACCATGCAAATGCAGCTGTGCCAATACTCTCGGGGAACGGAGTTGGGACTTCCGAGAAACCGGGCCGGGCAACGGGGTGCCGCAAGTACACGGCCGCGCAGATATTCTGGTTGACTTCGAGGTATCGCGGGATGAAGGCAAACGCGCTCATGTAGTCCCGCGGACGCCATGGGGTGGCATAGGGCTTTGTGTGGTCAATGGGGTTGTCGCGCAACTGGACGAGCGCGCGCTTGAGCACGTCAAACTCCTCGTCCGACAACTCCGAGGTAGTCTCTGCATCTAGCGCCGCTTCGGGATTCTGAGCGGCTTTCTTGAAGGCCTCAGCCAGCTTCTCTCCAGGCTGCGCCTCAGCGTCAGCAGACGAGGATGTGGATTCGGTAGCCACGGCTTTCGGTGATTCAGCACCCTGCGCAGCCTCCTCCTTCTTAGCATCCGCCTTCTCTGCCCGCTTAGCTTTCAGCAGTTTGGTGAGTTCTGAGAACTGCGCCTCCAAATTGTCGGTCAGGACGGCGCTGGATTCTGAGCGGGACAGAACTCTGCGGACGGCCTTCTGGAATCCACGTAGTTCCTGCTTGCGCTTGGCGGGGAGAACGTCCTTGCTGCTAGACATGATCGTCTTGGCCTGAGCCAGCAGAGCCTTGAGAGTCTCGCGGGGATTCTCAACCTCCTTGCTTGTCTCCTCCGCCTTTTCCTCGCCTTCTTTCTGTTCCTCAGCGGCCGCTCCCTCCTCCGCAGCCTCCGCCTCGGCCTGCTTAGCCTCTGCTGCCTTCTTCCTCGCAAGGCGTCCCTCTCGACGCTCATATCTATCCTTGGGTGCACCAGTAGCGTACATGACCCGCTCAGGATCGACCTGGAAGAGATCACCAGGGTTGAGTAGGTAGCCGGGATATCTCATCTAGATATATGGAAGACACGGTCAGTACGTTCCGGGCAACCAGTAACCGAAAGGCAATCAAGAGAACCGTACCTTCTTCCCATTGACAGTAACAGCGCCATGAACAACAAACTGACGAGCCTGTCTCGTGCTGCTGGCAAACAGAGCGCGGAAGATAGCAACATCCAGTCGTCGTTCGAGGGGAGCAAAAGTCATCTGGGTATAAGGAGTGAGAGGAACTGGACGTTTACGACCACCCGTATCGGACCGTTTCTCTAAACCTGAGCCTCGACCAGCAGAAATCTGAGACCCATCATCCTGAGCCAGCTGCTGAGGATTCATGGGTACCACGCTCCGTATGCGCCGGGAGAACATGCGCTCCCACTGAGATTCTCGGACTTGTTCGCCATGGTATGCTCTGGCGGCTGACTTGGCAGCCCATTTCTGTTGGAAGAAGGTTCTGAAGACGGTCGGAGGATGGCGCCATCGCTGGAGATTATACAAGTTGTACTTGCTCCATGATTGTCGGATTTTCTACAGGACGGAAAACTGTTAGCTGTGCAACGACAGAGAAGAAGGGAATTGGAAACCAATTGAAGAGGGACTAATCATATATAGACTTACCGCCTTGCTCAAAGGCGTCGTAGCCCTGTTCCTCATGGTGGCTCTGTCCTTGTATTATTATTGTCGAAGCAGTGTCTTCCTCCTCTCAACTCCGCGTACTTGCCCAGAGCTTCGCAAAAACCGCCCGGACACCGGCACGTGACCTCAGAATTCTGGAGGTCACATGACTCAATCACGTGTTGACTTTCTGTCTCAAGAAGCCCTTTGAGTAGGTAGGTAAGGACCTGGATTCAGACACCGATCATCCACCCAGCTATGATTGGCCAGACAACACCTCGCTTAGCTTTAGCGCCATTTCACCTGCCCCACCCAGTCATTTAAATACTTACCTCTGCCCGCCCTTCTCTTGTTTTTTCTTTTCCTTTCTTTCTTCATACTTACCTTGTTTGGGTGGCTGCGATCAAGAAGGCGGTCCACCACAGATTGGTCCCTGCATTGCACAGCGTGGCGGAACAATCTGTTCAACGGCCTTCGGGTCATTGACAGGCGTATTCTTTGGCTCCTCTCACTCTCGAGTGAAACAACTTTTCATCATTTCTTCGCCTTGAGCGGGGGTATGAAGAAGAGTTAAAGTCAGCTGAGTTCGCTATGTACTATCAAATTAGCTGTGCGCCCTGGTATAATCCTTGATGGGTCCTGTATCTATCAAGTGTCAAGCAATCCTTTGCCACAAGTTGTGCACTGGACCTTGTGAATCGTGTTTATCTGCTGATTGTCACTGACTTTACTGTTCTTTTGAGGCGTGTATTGTGTTGTACCGCTTTCTAGTAACTACTGTTCTCAACTTCCAAGAGATACACTCTAGATCAGGCATGCAGATTGGAAATTTCGTAACGGTATGTTCTATTTTCTAATGGTTATCGCTACGGAACTCGGGCGTACATACATGCCTATGTAAATGAAACGCCAGTAAATAGTCCTGGCACAGTTCATACCCGACACCATATACACGCAGTTAACTTGTACCTTCCAATCTCTGGTCAATCAATATACACACTACTCCATGCCCGAAATGGTAGTCGTAGAACCTGCACTGTCCTCGTAACACTCATTCATCGCGTTTGGCGCTCGGGAAAACCTCCAGCAAAGCTTCCGCCTCTTCGGGATTGATCGCATCATCAAGTATTTCATGCGCCATCTCAACCGTCTCATCCAGGATACCCGCCTCGAGCACACGTCCTTCACTGAATGCTAGTCGAGTAAACACCACAAGGAATTTCTGTTTTCCGCCAGCAACCCGGCAAAGCTTCGATTGTAAATCAACAATATCGCTGTGGCGACGGATGACACAGTAGATCAGACGCATGAGCTCGTTCACCAGGGAGGAGTGAAGGTCGCATTCCGGCGGATATGAGTAGAGCGCGTCTAGTTCATCATGCATGGCTCGAATCAGCCGCGCCAAGACTGTCGGATGCATTGCAATAACCGAACTGCCGTGCCTGCTGGAGGGTTCGATCGGGTTAAACGCTATTGCTGTGAGAAGAGAGAGCGCTTCGAGTCGCATGCTACAAATTTCGAACTGGGTGTATGGCTCCTGCCCTTCGTCTACCTGAGGCATCTCGCTCAGTAGATTAGCTACTCGGTCGACGATGTAGTTCTCGGTTGCTTTCTGATCTTGTTCCGTCTCCTGGATGGGACCAAAGGAATCCGGGCGGATACTAGTCGACAGCAGGTTCAATGTGAGGATAATGTCCCTGATGGGCTGCTGACAATTAAGCATCATCAGGATGAAATCGTAGCGTATATGTCTCCAGAAGCTCTGCAGAGCGCTCTGGATGTGCAGACATCCACATGCCATCTGATAGAGCAAGCGGAGCGCTTCCGTAGAGTCTACATCGGGCTGTAGCTCCGACTGCGGTGTCTGGCGAATTTGGCCCAGATTTTGCCGTGAAACAGGAGAATGGCGAAATCGCGGCACGCCATTGACGTCTCCGGACGCTTGCAATACCGGGACCAGCTGCTCTATCAGCTCAGGTATGAAGGCTGATCTATCCAGGGAGATGATGAATCGGATAATAGACACAAACATCGGGACAGGCTTGAAGAATGTCTCCTTCAAAGCACGCGACCACAGCGAAACAATGCACCGAGCATACTCCACCGGGTAGCTTTTTGAGCCAAGATCTGAGGTTTCCTCGAGTAAGATAGTGGAGAGCATCCGATCTGGCTCTGACGGGAAAGCCAATCTTGCCATTTCCTCGATGTCACGATCTTTATCCAGCGAACTCCGGTGATTGAGAATCTGTTGCATGAAGCGCAGATTGCGGTCATCCGCTGGCTGTGAGCCCTGCCCATCCTTCTCTACGTCCAACACGGTATCATCCAAAGCATCTGCAGGAGCGCTGGCCAAGGGCGGTGGCTGCAGACTTAATTGCAGGGGAGCAACCTGTGTAGGACTGTCTTGGCTCAACTTTCTCTTTCGTTTGTTAGGAACGGTGGGAGTCGTCCCTTTGGAACGAGTTCCCTTGGATTTGCTTGGAGACATCTCGTCGTCGTCAAATCCGTCACGGAAGGGCAGAACGCGCGATTTCCTCGGAGTGACCGGAGGTCCTTTCTCCTCAGCTCTATGCTTGGCTTTTAAATTATTGATTCGAATAGCCTCATCGGCCAGGTCCTGCTTCAAGAATGCGTTCTCAGTCGCAAGCATCTTGCTCTGAGCCCGTACCGCCTCTACTTCCTCCTTGTGCTTCGCCCCCTCGTCAGCCAAAGATTTTCGTAACGCGGCCAATTGGCGATCATAATGCTGTGTAAGTTTTGCTTGATTCGAACGGATAATCGCAATCTCTCCGGTCTTCGTCTCTGCCACGCTTTTGGCTTCCGCGAGCTCTCGCATCATCTGCTCATTTTGCCGGGTGAGCTGTGTCAAAAGAGTTAGTTGTCAAGTCTTTGAACCGTCCATACTTTCCGATATACTTTACCTCTTGAACACGAGCGATCAATTCCCGTATCTCGTCTGAAACACCCTGGTTGACGGGCTCTTCAACCTCCATTGCATTATCCGCAAAAGTTTGCGGCGGGTTCCCATGATACACGGGAGCAGCTCCATAGTGATAGACGTCCTCCATATGATAATCCTGGTTCAGAGCAGAATGGCCCCCAAAAGCCTGTGGTTGCTCCAGAGCTCCGGATTGCTTTTCATCCTCAATAACCTCCGCGTCCAGCTCCCCTACATCCAAGTCGACATACTCATTCGTTAACCCGCTGTGCAGACGAGCCGGGGGCTTCAATGTTGCCTGGGGGTACGCGGACTGGTTTGGGTGTTCGGTTTGGACGATTGGAGGAGCATTTTGCGAGGGTTTCACTGTTTCTTGACTCGGAACCGGTTCGTGTTGTTGCTGAGCTCTTTGCGCCTGGGTCGCTTGATAGGCGTTCTGTTCCAGCTGGAACAATGTGCCTGGTGGCAGGTCATCGAAGCCATCGTCTGAGAAGTAATCATCGTCGTTGTCTTCCATGCCCCAGAGACATGTGTCGCCATGAAGAAGAGGGGGTCTGAGAAAGTACTCTGCTGCAGAGGAATAATATGTGTTGGGGAAACGGAGCTCTATCTCCAAGTGCTGTATTATTGCGCACCAGGCATCTGGTAAATTGGTAATACCAGAACACCATAACACCGTATTACTACTCCGTATACGTACTCCGTACTGTGTATGCCTTAGGCCCCAAGCCACACCCTGACGTAACAGCCGAGATAGAATGATGCCTGGACATGTTTGATTCCAATTGACTTTGATGAATATCGGCTTCGTTTTGCCAAATCTGCCTTCCGGCGGCATTTATATCTAGTGCCCTCGGTCTCTCAACAACTTCGGTGCGCCCTCGTCGAGAGACTGATCTATACTAACAACACAGCTGCTGTTGAGCTCCAGCTCGTCTTGTGTCCCGTGCGTGCTGACCGCTTTCGGTCACTACAGAGTACTTCACATGAATTTCGCTTCTACTGCTGAGGCTGAGCTTGATTTTCTGCAACGTCACTCCATTTAGCAGCAGTGTTGTGTTTACTGCGGTAGTCTCACCGCTTCTCGTCTTCTTTTTCACGTATATTGCTCCTGGGAGCGCATCCCTTGCCATTCCGAAGTTATCATGTCCAAATCACGACGAGGTGTTAGGTTCCAACATCGGAATGGCCTTGAGCATCGCCGTCACAGCATCTCAGACGTCAGCGATGCTGTCTCCGAGCCAGGCAGTCCAATCAAGAATGGCAGCGTCTCCAAGCCTGCTGCCATCGCAGAAGAGGTAAGAATTCATTGCGAATGTTGACGTTACTTGCCAGCAGCATCCCTATTACCGTTGTTGATGTGGATGTTGTTTTCGCTGACGGTCGCAGAAAACCGAACAGTCGGAGTACGAAAAGAAGAAGCAGACCTTCATCACTCGGACAATATGGACCTTTGTCATGATCGCCGTTTTCTTCATTGCCATGTTCTCGGGTCATATCTATATCATTGGCATTGTAACCGCCGTGCAAATCATGTCGTTCAAGGAAGTCATCGCGATTGCCAACGTCCCCAGCAAAGAAAAGAATCTTCGGTTCACCAAATCCCTGAATTGGTATTTCCTCGCCACGACAATGTATTTCTTGTATGGGGAGAGCGTTATCTACTATTTCAAACATATTCTCCTGGTTGACAAAGTTCTGCTTCCACTGGCCACTCATCATCGCTTCATCAGCTTCACCCTCTATGTCATGGGTGAGTTGCAAATTCTCTGGATTTATATCCAGAGACATCGAAATCGAATCAATTTGCTAATGTTATACTATAGGGTTTGTCTTCTTCGTGGCTTCGTTGCAAAAAGGGCACTACAAATTCCAATTTACACAATTTGCTTGGACTCACATGGCTCTCTACCTCATCGTCGTCCAATCGCACTTTGTCATGAACAACATCTTTGAGGGCATGATCTGGTTCTTCTTGCCTGCTTCTTTGGTTATCACGAATGATATCTTCGCCTATGTTTGCGGCATCACCTTCGGTCGCACCCAGCTGATCAAACTTTCGCCCAAGAAGACAGTTGAAGGGTTTATTGGCGCATGGATCTGTACCATCATCTTCGGTTATTTCATGACCAACATTCTCATGCGGTACAAGTACTTCATCTGCCCTGTCAATGACCTTGGATCGAACGTCTTGACTGGACTGGAGTGCACACCCAATCCCGTCTTCGTGCCTCACCCTTACAAGCTCCCCGAGTGGACTGGTGTGGACAAGACTTTCTACATTGAACCCATGCAGTTCCATATTCTGGTGTTTGCGACTTTCGCCTCTCTTATTGCTCCTTTCGGTGGCTTCTTCGCCTCCGGTCTCAAGCGCACATTCAAGATTAAGGATTTCGGCGAGTCTATTCCTGGTCACGGCGGTATCACCGATCGCATGGATTGTCAATTCATCATGGGCTTCTTCGCGTACATGTACTACCACAGCTTCATCGCTGTTTACAAGGCCAGCGTGGGCGATATCATCGAGACCGCGATCACTGGTCTTACCGTTGATGAACAGCTCGAGGTGGTCAGGGGATTGGGCAAGTACCTGTATAACCAGGGTGCTGTTTCAGAGAGGGTACGACTTGATTTTGAAGTCAATTGTATCGTTACAGATTACTAACTACTGGTTAGATTCTGGACTGTCTCAACACCGAACTCAAGCGTCGGTAAATCGACGATTCGAATAATGAATGACTCTTCGATAATGACCTCCTACATATTCTCGTGTGCAGCTAGAATTCGTCCGCCTTGTTTTCAACCGGAGACGTTTTCGAAGCGGGATGTGCTTCGATGAAAACAACACCTCTATCACTGTTGTCTCTTTGCCCTTTTGCATAAACGTGGCTGGCTCCGAATCCTGGCATTAGCAATTTCGATACATCATATTCTACAGCCAGTGCCCTCCGCTGTGACTTCCATGTCTGTGTGTTATTTACCTACTCTGATGTTTTTTTTGGCAGCGAACCTTGAGGTAGTCCTTTTCATCTGCCTTGTTTTTTGCGTCCTAAGGCGTTTGATGCCTTTTTCTGTGTCTATATTTTGAGTTCTCATTTCCCGCTGCTGTTCTCTGTGTTGTGCCAGTGTCACTTTGCATGTGTTCAAAACCGATTCATGCTCTCAGGGGGATAAAAAATGCATTACTGCTGGTTCAAGGGTCGTTTCTCATTGAAATTATATCTCATCTTCTCTCCTACAACGTCCAATATATCATTAGGCTTCTGATCTCTCATACTGGGTTTATCGTGCAAGCAACTATATGCACTCTAGTCGGTGAAACATTAGGAAGCAGCAGTGTACAATGTCCATATATAGCTTGAAAAAGTACCTTTACTTGAAAAATAGGTTGATCAGCCGAAGCACTGTGTCCAAATACGTGGATGTCCCGGGGTCATATTGAAAAGGATATCTATTCTGCCTATCCTTTCTCTTCCTGTAGATAGAGTATGCCGGCTCAGCTCACGGGTCCCTATTGCGATTGGAATCCGTATACTCTTCCGAGTGGGATGGATATTTCGACAATCGCTGGACTGTATATTCATCCATGCCATCACCCGACATCTCTAGACGTGTCGCGCGTTTTACCCAACGGACTAATCCAGCTGATACAGTCATTGCTGTGTTGTGATAATTATTTGACATGGTACGGTCACGATCGTGTCTGAATCCCAGGATTAACGGGATATGCACATAGTTCATCACCGCAAACAATGTGACTGAGACGCTGATTCAGACCACTCAGCCAAAATGAGTGAGCATCAGAAATGGTCGAGTAGAAGGTAGAGAAGGATAAGAGTCGGTATCGACCTCGTATCCGAAGAACTCAACGCTCGGTTTGACATGGTGTGTCACATGGATGTTGGTAACATGGCGCAAGTTGATCTAGGTGTGGCAGCTTGCAGCGATGCGCATTTGCAATCGGTCTTTTTGAAATGCGTGCGATTCTGTCACCGAGGTCATTCCTCACACCTGGGAGGTTTTATTCTGAATGACCGGTCTCACGAATTGGAGAGCGTGGCAATGTGCAACCACATCTCCTAAGTAGCCGGTCCGAGTTCCGACGGCTAAGTGCCCAAGGCAGAGTCGACTTCACTCCTCCACTTCATATTCCTCCATCTCGACCTTGAAGTATTCCGCAACATGCCGTTTCTCTGCATCTGCTCGCTCCGGATCGAGCATGAAGCGAACAGTTCCCTCGCGACCGCGCTCTCCGGCCTTTGGCTTCTCTCCATTGGCGGGGACAGGCGTGAGGGGGTTAATCAGGAAACTTTCCATGTCTATCGTTGCTTGCGTCTGTCTGCCACCTTTAGAGCCATTGAGTTTGACGTCCTTGGCGGCATCTCTTTGCTTCCAATGCGTGTATCGAGGAAGTTTCTGCGTTTCCGCTTCCTGGTTCAGAGGAATGCGAACGGTGAGAAATCTGTCCGGCGGAAAATGTGGTCCGACAGACGTGGAACTACGATGATGCGTGTACAGTTCAAGCAGGTCAAACAGGGTTTCTAGATTGTATGGTGAGCCGCCATGCTCGAAGATGCAAATGAAGGAACAAAACGGAATAAACCAAGGGTGCCCTTACCCATCACCTCTTCACGGCTCGTTCTCCACTGCTCATAGTCCTTTCCAGCCTCAACATCGTCGAGCCGTTGATCCAACAAGCGGCCAGCGAGTTCCAGACAGCTGAATGCCATTGTGGACGTGGTCTGTTTGATTGGTGCAAAGGTTCTATAAAGATCCATTGAGATGCGATAGGCCAAAGACGATATTTCTGAATCCTTCGTGAGACCGTAATGCTTGGCCAATTTGATCAAGGCTTTCTGTGGGTGACGAGTGCGGAAGTCGAAGCCGGAAGCCTCAAGCATGAGTCGCTCCAGGCCAATGATTCCCCGGGCATGAGCCTCGAAAACCTGCAGATTTTGATTAGTGAATCGGCCAGATGCGAATGACGCATAGTTGAGAGACCAAGACCATACTGGATCATCAGGCGCCATGTGCTCTGCTGGTGGGAGCTTGAGATTGTACGCAGCACAGACTATCTCCCTAGACTTTTTCAGAGTGTCTTCAATCTTGCAGGCAGTAAACAAAGCTGCGGCAGCAGCGTCCTATTCAACAATCAGAAATCCACCAAACAGACAGGTAAATTAGATCAAAAGTACCATGAAATTGTATTCATTGTCTGGATGAACCAGCCGAAACTTGTGGTAATACACAACCGCAGTGTTGAATGTACGGACAGGCCTGGAATGATGTGAGTATGAACATAAAGCCTGATTTCTTATAAATGGTACAAGGAAACTAATATTGCTATTCAAAGAGGATAGGAATGAACATACAAGCGAAGTGCCCTGCGGACGTTGTCGATCCATGTTACACCCTGAAGGCGCAAGGCTTCTTCACGCAACGGATTCAGACCCAGCGCGGCAATACAATCTTGAATGGTCTGCTCAAAGACATATGGTTTGGCTACCTGAATGAAGGATGGATGAGGATTCGCAGGCTCTTCTGCATTTGCATCTGGGGCTGGATTGGTTGGCTCATCCTTCTTTTCAGGAGCCATTGTGATGAACGGCAAGGTCAATCAGACTCAAGAATATGGCCAGTCTTTCATGGATGAATCGCAGGTTGATCTGTCCGGATTGAAGTTCTTCCGGATCAATCAATAGGGAAGGTGGTCCGTGCTTCCATCACAGCAGGACAAGCTACCGACGCCATTATAACAAACTACGATGGATGCGATTACAATTGTCCATGAAACTAGATGCCTAATCTGCCCATCTTCGATGAGGTTATCATTTTGTCGTCAACATCGTTGAAAGGCAGCTTACTCGCTGCAATGCAAGCACCTTTTCACTCTAGAGGAAGATCAGTATCGCCGCTTTCTATTTGTTTGATATTGTAGACTATCACGAAAGAAACGGTTCTTTCTTTCTGTGACTCCGACATTGCACCGGGACTTTGTGGAGATGCTTCATTCATGTATGTTCAATTACTAAAACATACTAATTTCGGTGACAACAATTACATCGGAGTAATCTTTGCAGAAAGATCGGAAGCATTTCTCATATAGGGAATGGTATCTGGAGAGCTACATTTTCGCCCACAACCATATGGGTAGGGCAATGAAGAGCCGTACAACCCCAGGATATCCAGTATATCCTTTTCTTCCACTGATGTCAGAATTGTCATCAAGAGAGAGAAAGAGAGACAAGCAATCACCACGACGTATCACTGAAATCAAGGCACACCTCGTCCTGCCCTCGTCGCCTTCGCCAACTCGCTCTGCGCCGTATTATCCGCATACCGCTTGTAGATAGGAAGATAATACTCCTTCTCACTCGTCGTCTCCTGCACGCTCTTCCTCTGCTCAATGGCCCTCAACCACTTCCTCCACCGCTGCCAGATCTGCTCATCGTCCCCTCCCTTTCCTTCAGCTGGCATTCCTAACCCTCCAGTCTTGAAGTGATCAAACACCCACAATCGAATCGCCCACGGCGCAAGCACCAGATCAGGCAGCGTCATCTCGTTCCCCAGGAAGAAAGGCCCAATTGGATCCATCTCCTTCGTCCATTCTTTCAAATGGCCCAGGAACTCCTGTCGGACTTTGTCAAGTCCGGCTTGTGCCTCAGCGTCAGAAGAATTAGGTTCAGGCTGATACTGCAGGAAGCGATGGAATGAGGGGATGATTCTGGATGTCACGTAGTCGATCCAGATACGGGCGCGGGCGCGCTCGTAGGGGTCCCTGGGCAGGAACCGCGGGGAGTGGTCCGGGTAAGCTTCTTCGAGGTATTCTAGAATCACTGTTGATTCGTACAGAGGCCTGGAGACCCCGCTCACATCGGTGGAAGGTGGTGGGCACGACAAGGTTGGAACCAAGCCGCGAGGGTTGAGGGATAAGAGGGACTGGGGTTTGTGATATGGGTTGACTTCGATGTATTGGTAGGGGATCTGCTTTTCCTCGAGTGCTAGCCAGACTCGTTGGACTGGGCATATCAGTCAGAAGACTCTCGTTGCGAAGAGATCGCTTTGAATGCATCTAATGGTATAGAGAGTGGGCAGGGAAGGTACCAAAACTGTTAAACTAATTAGCAACATCGCCTCAGTTCACAAGAGACAAAAGCAGTACGTACGGACAGAACCACCCCGCATACAGCTTCAATGGCTGCTCCGCGCTATGTTTCTCAATCAGGGCTTTTGCTGCTCCTGTAGCTTCTGGGTGTATATCCGCATCTGGATGGGACGGCATGTTGCAATCGGGCAACTATGTCAATCGAATTGGAAGTATCTCTGCAGTGTGATCAGAAGCTAGGTATGGACGAGAAGATTTAGTACTCGAATCTTAGCAGCAGCAGCTGATGATTAGCTGTAAAGTCTCCAAAACAATTGCTTTTGATCTTCTGGATTAATAATTCCTTTCAACCCCACATTTTACACTCTTGTACTTGAGATTGACGTCATATTGCACTGTCTTTCAACCACATCGGTAAGTAACAACATCAAAAGGAGATATTTGCTGGAATATTATCCATTGCTGGGTCTGGTCTGCAGCTAAATCTATCATTGATCAAGCAGTCCGCAGAATTCTCTTCTTGTCGTAGAAGTCAAAGAGCACACAATTCAATACTCGACCAATGGTGTTGGACTCTCAGGAACCAGGGATCAGATCATGCACTCCTATAGCTTCTAGGCATTACTGCTGTGCTATATAAGATAGTCCAAGTCATCTATCATCATTCATTCCTTGCTTTTCCCATAATTTCTGATCAAGCTCTGCATAATCGACACCGCACCAGACCGATACCCACCCCCGAAAATAGCATGATGATTCAGATGATGATACCTATCAGACAAAGGTTGTCAATCAGAACAAGACCTCACAATCAGTAACAAGGCAAAAAACTAGTGATAGAAACTTACAGCTCATACAACCTCACTCGATCCTCATACTCCTCCACCGGCTCCGTCTTCAGCACGATCCGATGATACTCATTGAAAAACGCACTCCCAAACCCACCAAACATCCTCATAATTCCCAGCTCGTACTCGTTGTGCGCATAGCATGCGGACGGATCATACACCACCGCTCCAACCTCTTCGTCCTCGTTCCTTCCACTCCCCACAATCTTTCCATGTCCTGCATTCCCACTCCAAAGATCCCCATGCACAACCACGGGCGTAATCCCCTGCCCATTCCCATGTTTATCGTACCCTAAATGCCCATCCCCAAGAAGAGCAGGCACCACTCTCGTGGCAGTCTTCTCAACCAGCTCCCGTAGAGACGCATCCTTCCCATTCCTCCGTTCAGAAGTCTCCAATACCGTCATCAACCGCTCACTAGCGTAAAACTCTGCCCAGGATTCCTTGAAGCGGTTCGGTTGTTTCGTATCCCCGCAGAACGTCGGGACAGGGAATCCGAACATTCGTTTCCCCGTGCCTTCCACTTCTGGAGCCGGCGTGGAATGGAGTTTGCCGAGCCGTTGTGCCAGAGATGGGCCGTTTCCACTACCGCTTCTTCTGCCGCTGAGGTCTAGAAATTCCGTCACCAGGAACCGCTTTTTGTGTTATTCTCGTCTAAGGGACCCCACGCAAGTGTGCGCGGACAGAAGCCCGGAACAACAGACGCAATGGCGTTGAGGGATTCGAATTCTCCCCGGAACATCTCCTCGGCGGCTTTGCCGTCGGAGGAGGTTTCGATGAAGTATTGGCGCTCTTCTTCTTCTTCGGTGCTGGCCTGATGGGACAAGGGCGCGCAGCGAGCCGGTGGTTGTGAAGCCGGATCCGAGACCGGAGGAGGAGAGACTGGCTTTGGAGGGGTCGATGGGGAGGGACAGGGAGCGGAGGACGGAGGCGGGCACTGGGGCCATTTTTTTGATGCTATTTTTTGGGTTGTAACAAGGTATAAATAGTAAAAGAAATCTCTGATATAGCTTGAGGAAGGTCAATTGCAAGATGTCCTCATATTCATCTATGGTGATGTGTGTTGTATTAAGTGGACCAGTTGCTATGACGTACATTTGTTGATCCCCAACTCTTATCGATAAGAATAGCCCAAAGCGTCTGATCAGGAAATATGGTAAATAGGCCACTTAATTTCGCGGATTCTACGAGTATACTTAGACATGCCTAATCGCCAAATTTGAGAGACTCAATGTCCGAAAGTGTATGTTTTGTACAAAGTTCGGTACCAACGCCCTCTGCCTTATCCAGATTTCATACACAACCAACGTGCTCATCAGTCAGAACTCCCACGCCGTAACCAGCTATACAGGAGACAGAGAATTTAACTGGTGTACAGCGGTCTTGGTGCGCTCCCGCACATCAAGATCAGGATCATCCGCCAAACTGGCCAGCCGATCCGTCACTCCTAGCGAGCGCAGCTTGAATGCTCGCTCACGACATCCATCACGGTCGCTCTGGTCGTCTTCGTAGGTAAGATTGATCACAATCCAGACGCAATTGGCTCGCACTTCACGATTCGAATGATTGAAATACCCCATTAGATTTTTCAAAAGGTCCCGATGCGACACCAGAATCTGGCGATGGCGTGGAAGCCCAGCTGCCAAGTGTATGACGAGGAAAGTCACCGACACCACGATTTCAGTGGGTACCTGAAGCGAGCGACTTGCGGAGGATGAATCACGCCGATGGGGAAGCTGGATGGTGCGGGGACGCAGTTTGTCTGCGAGCCCGTCGAGGATTTCGTTTTCGCCGATTTCTCGGAAGAGGTAGTCGATCATCTCTGGAGCACCCGTGCCGCAAATGATGTTACGCAGCAAGTCGAATGTCTGCTCTTGAACGGCAATATCGTCCTGACGAGCTTGCGTGGTCTGGTCCAGGTCGCCGTTCAATGCGAGCTTGCGTCGTCTTGCAGCGTTGGGCAGGAAGAGGTCAAGACTGAACTTCGACGACGGCATGGTATCGGTCATTTTGAAATCATCTTCCCGGTCCTGCACATCCTCCATTGGGTTGAGCAGATCTACCTGTTCCCCAGCGGAATTGGCAGTTCCCATCCCTAGAGTAGAGCCGTTCTCAAGGTTTTCCGCCATCCCTCGTTTCGTTAACGCGCTGGTTGGATCCTGCATTATGATCTGCTTGAGCCACTGTGGTCCCAACCCTTCAATGACCTTGATCTTGACGTCGTTTGTTGAATTGTATGCGACGTGCTTCAGCGCCCAAAGAGACTCGATCCGGAGCTTTGTGTTGGAGGAGCGCGCATGCTCGCATAGAATGGGGAGGATATCGGCGGAGATTATCAACTACAACTGCAGTCAGTGCACGAAACACCAAGCAAACAGTGACAATAGCACCTACCTCTTTCATCGGGCTGAAGTCTAGCGCAAGGTTACAGATCACTGACGTAGCTGCGATTTGCACCTCAATATCCGGGTGCTTAATCAACACAAACAAAGGCTGCGCGACGCCCGCATCGATTAGGCTAGTCCTCAAGACACTGACGGACCGAGTCAGCATCCGTGCAGCTCCACAGGCTGCCAGCAAAGTGGGTATTGGGTTGCCATCCGCCGCAGAGTTCTTCGCACTGGACGTGTCTGCTGGTGCATCATCTGGGCGCGGCTTGAGCGAATCGATGATGTATGGCACGACACCATTCTCACAAACTGCCTTGCGATACTCATCCTTGAATGGAACAAGAGCAGCTAGAGCCTTGAGGATGTTCTCTCGGTAGCGCATGATGTGGCAGACGATGGGGGAGTAACCGGGGAGTCCAAGCCTACACTCGGGCTGCGCATCGGGAGCCCTGCCGGGACTGCTTCCCGCATCTGCATGCCAGATCGGCTTGGTGTCCTCTTGTATAGGTTTGTAGGAATCTTTCAAAAGCGTGGACAAGCGCTTGATCGCACCGCCCTCAACTGCGTGTTTCTGTAGTTCTTGATCATCGATCACCAGCGTGGCCAAAACCGCCGGAGCCTCCTCTCTTAACAGTTGAGTCATAGAAATGCCGTAATTCAGATGGTCGTCTTCGTCAGGCACGTCATAGTCCTTATCAAGCATGCGGATGAGAATGGGTATGAGGAGGTAGCTGAACATGGATTGTCGGTGCTTTTTGGCTAGATTCAGGCGGAAAAGAACCGTCACAAGACGGGCCGCCATCAACCGAACCATGCCGCTCTCGGCACGAACCATGTACAAAAGCCAGGGAATAAGCGCATTCTCATCCTCCTCGGCGCCTGGTGTTTCGAACAGGGAGAAAGCAGTCGGGAACGATTGACTGTGTCGGCGAGGGAGCGATCCTGCTGGTCCCAGAGGTGGAAAGTTCGTAGCACTGGCGGAATTCTTGGAATGCAACAACGGAACTGAGGGGAGAAGGTAATCGACCGGATTCGCTCTCGCATGACGTGGCACCGCGGATCCAGACAGATACGTTGAACCCCAGGGAGCCTTTTTCACATCGTGCGGCGCGAATTCCGGGACCTGCTTCGGAAAGACGGTCACGATTCCAGGCGAAGACAGGAAGTGCTCAGCGCGCCATTTCGAATGTTCAATGATGACAGTGACTGCGCGCAGAATTGGCGCAAGCTTTGCTCTTGGAGGCGCTGGCGGTGGTAGCGCTCCGAGAGCACCAGGCGCGTGGACATGCTCCTCCGCACCCGGCAATACAAAGCCCTGGGCCACTACAAATGAAGCCACCTTCACTGCCAGAGCATCCAATACCCCCCAGTCCGCCAAAGCGGCCTTGTGTAGTTCATCCGAGCACAGCTTCCCAATCAGAGCGGCAGCGAGCGAAATCGAGCATTGAGCATGATGTGAGCCATAGTCTTGTCCAATAATCCTTGTGAGACATCCAATATGCTCTTTCGAGAAGAGAAGATCTGCCAGGCGGGTATCATTGGGCCCCTGCTGTTGGCTTTGTAACGGAAGTCGATCCGCTATGGCATTGAGGGTCCTGAGAATGGGGAGACATAAGAATTGGGGGCATTCAGTTGACGAGAGGATAGATAGGAGAGTCGGGAGAATGTTGCTGGCCAGGATGGGTGGGAGAAAGGCTGGGCCACCTGGTTGATAAGTCAGTCGCTGATGACCTCAAGAGCACAGCGGATTGAGAGCAAGGTCTCCCGGAAGCGTTTACTATACCTTGCGCTAAGCTGCCGACGATAATGATTGCCTGTAGACATGCTTCATCTTCTTCAGACCTGGCACCTAGAGATTCTCGCCGTTTTGCAGCGCCATTAAGCTCTGACCCGGCGACCTTCTTTCCGCTGCTGGGTCGTTTCAATGCGAGGACCTGTGAAAGGATGGGAATGATCCCCCATCCAACCCATACTTCTTTACGCTGGTCGTGGCCAATTATCTCATTCTTCAGTGCTCGAAGACTGGCGATTTGTGATGATAACGAACTTGGTTGCTGGAGTTCGAGAAGAAGTGGAGGTGTGGCTCGCGTCATCGTCCGAGGGAGACCACAGCCTCCGGGAACTTGACTGTTGCGTCGAGGAGTTGAACAGATAGGATACGAGAGTCCAATCCAAGTATCAAATCAACCGCGAGAAAGGGAATCTGCAAAATCCACACTGATAAGCGGTTGGCGCGAAACGGGACTGACGGTCTGACGGAGGGAGTTTGCGAGGACAGGAGAGGGGCTCGTTCGCAGGTGGGAGAAGCACTGTGGAGTAGATACGTCTTGATTATGATGGAATCAGCAATCGTCGTAGATGATATTCTTCACTTCTAACGAAGGCGGGGATTGAGTGGTAACAATAGGCAGACTAGAAAAGTGATTGTGATATGGAACGACCTACTTGGTGGACTCGGATGTATACTCCTGTTGGACTGTATCTAGACTGTTCCTCTCCGCAAAAGCTGCCAGAACGATAAACCGTAATCCGTCATCATGCCGTGGCCTGAGGCCACCGGAGGCAAGATCACATGACATTTATCATGTGATAGTGAGAGTCACATGATATACGTCGCATGAGTTGTATGATTCTTCAAGGACTGTCGGAGTATACTCCGTACATGATAGTGCTCGAGAGCATACTGCAGCTGAAATAGTTGAGGATCTTTATAAATATAGAATTCAGCCAATAAAATGGCCACCATACTCACTAGATCTAAATCCTATTGAGAGTATATAGAACTGGATAATGGACTGGATCCAGAGGCACTATAGTGATATAGATGATATTCCATATAATCAGCTATACGTTACGATGAAGAGGACATAATACTCCGTACAGCATCTCATCTGATAGGATTTGACAGCTTATTGAAGAGATGCCTGCACAAATGCAAACAGTTCTAGATACAAAGGATGGTATACAGTATACTATGTATTGGCTAGATTAGATTAATATCGATTCAACACCATCAAATATATGGAGTATTGCCAGCAGAATCTTCTAGTGCCAAGCAGCCTAGTTACGGAGTACCTGAGCTTTTTAGCTCTGGGCTGTTACCACAGTAGATCCCACGGTACGGCATGAGCGTGCCGATTGTTGGCTGCCTCAGGTGTCAATGCCCTCAAAGCGCGGTTTCTGGACTTTGGAGGGTTGTGTCGGATTGGTCCAAGAAGGCCATGTTTGGCGGGAGAGCGAATTGCGCCTCCATGAGTCCATTATTATTCCATCATCAAATGATTTGAAGGCATCAACCAAGATTTTTGTCTGTGACGTGGGTCCTCTGTCGCATCCTCTACTCCCTTTTTTCACTTTTTCTTTGGTCCAAATTCAAAGCTTTTCTTTTGTTCATGAGACCTTTTCTCCGTTTTTTTTTTAGTACTTTTGTCTTGACTCTCACATTAGAGTTCAGTTAACTGTTTTCTCCTCTGCCTTCATTCTCTTTGCCTTTTTTCCTCTCCCCTCCTCTATGGACTACAGTCCTATTCCTACCTCTTTCATTATCTCCTTCATCTAGCTTAGCGATCTTCATTCTTCCTCAGTGATATCTAATCCACTTTGGAAGCTGGAGCAAACATGCGTCTGTGCACGCCATCTTCACTGTCAGCATTACAAGGTTTAGGAAGCAGCAGCGCTGTCGTTGAGTGTCGTGTAGTCATCCGCCCACGTGGTACCCTCGCTGGGTGAGCTTAAACAATATGCTCGCCTCATCGCCTTCACCCTCCTCCGCAGCCCTTCACTCGGGCCTGTCTCCCCCTCCCCATCCTCCGCAGTCTGTACCTGCTTTCTCTTCCTCCTTTTCATCTTTCTCTACCTCCCCTTCATGTCTGAGTCATGAGCAAGACAGCTTCCCGCACGCTCCCTATTCTTCATCCGCTACTGCCACGGCTGTTCCGCCACGATCTGCAGCAGCTGCGCACCCCGGCCCAACAAATTCCCAGCTGGCCCAGGGGATTGAGGAGCTCCGATCAGCTCTGAAGAGGCACACTGTTGAAGCCACCACACCCTCATCCTCCCAGGGGCCCTCGGGGGATCAACCTCGCGGCTCGATGTCCGCTAGGGTGACCACCCTTGGGGGCGGAATTAATCCCACCACCACCACTACTAGTCAATCCTTGCGACCAGCAGACCTTCCTGCCACTGGCCCCTCCGACACCACTACAACCTCGTCTTCCACTACACCTTCAGCACCAGCGCCTGCTGCCTCTGTGGCAGCTCCGATGCCTGCTCCGACCAGTGCAGGGTCTAACAAGCGCAACAAGCCATATGATGGCCCCGCCGACGATGCGCCTTCTGAGCGGCCGCTGGACTCGGTCGATGCTTCTCAATCAAAGAGATTGCGGCCGGAGAAGCCTGCTGTCAAGTACCTCCCGGAGAATTATGAATTCGCCGATCCCCGTGACATTGTGGTGTTGATCTCGAGCATGCTCATGGAGCTCATCCGCTTCAATGACAAGATTCCATTACACCAAGGTCGACTCACCCGCTTCCACTCTCGGTCTCCTCCGCGAATCTCTGTGCAGGATTACCTTCAACGGTTAACCACCCATGCCACCCTTTCCCCTCCAATCCTGCTCAGCATGGTCTACTATATCGACCGACTGTGCGCACTCTATCCCGCCTTCACCGTTTCGAGTTTGACGATTCATCGCTTCCTGATTGCCAGCGCAACGGTCGCCAGCAAAGGCCTGAGTGACAGCTTCTGGACCAACAAGACATACGCCCGTGTCGGGGGTATTAGCATTACGGAGCTGGCAATGCTGGAGTTGGAGTTTCTATTTCGCGTGGAATGGAGGATTGTACCTCAGCCGGAAGTGCTCGTTGATTACTACCAGAGTTTGGTAGAACGGTGCGAAGGCTACGAAATCCGACGTGGGAATGACGGCATGGCTGAGGATACTGTGCCTTCAACCGGATAGACGTTTCGTCGCAACTGCAACACATTGCGTGTAACGTAATAGAATTGAGCGAAGAGAGGCAGCCCCTCCGCAGTCTATTCCGTGATGTGAATCCTGTTCAGCGCAGCCCGTGTGTGGAGTCGGAACTCATCCGACCCAACACTGGGGATCGGTCATATTGAGCCGGCTCAATAAGAACGGTCACCCCGACTTTTTGTCTCGCTCCGGAAGACTTGAAGGAGAGGGACTTTATGTTCACCAGCGGCGCGCTGAGTTTACCTTTCGATGTGAAACGTGTGTACAGTTTTGCCGATTCAGTGTCCCTTCAGCAGGCGGTTGATATCAGACATATAACTATAAAATCAATAGTGAATAATGTTCTAGCGTGTCTAAACTTAACATCAAGTCTAACTTCGATTGCACACTTCCAAGTAGATAAAGTTGGGCCTTCTCTACTCTTATCCATCGTGAACCTCCCCCAACAGTTACTCCCAAAATAGTGTCCTTTTAGGGTTTAGGTCACAGGGTATAGGGCTGGCAGGGGCGACCAGCTGGCTCCTTTATTGATAACATTTTTTGCTTTCCCCGCGTAAAGCTCAATTGCAATTGACAACAGCCTCATATTTCTTCTTTATGTTGTATTCTCGATCTCCGAAACCATAAGCTTATTCTCATTGATTTTATTTTGTGCACAGGGTGCAGAAATGGATTGATGAAAGCTTCCGAGAGATCAACTCCTCACCTATCTGTATATATCAGCTACCCCGCAGGTTGGATGCTTTCATCAAGCGTCATGGATATAGCAGCAGTCCTAAGAAGTGTACAGCCTCTTCCAGGCCAGGTCACACCCATTAAGACTGTTCAGGAGACACAGGCAATCGAAGAGTTCGGTAGGTGCTCAAGCATCACTAATTTGCATTCGAACCGGCAACACAATTCTGACAACGTTTGATTGCGAAGGGGACGCATATGTCGCAGAAGTCAATGTGAAATCTGCATCGAAAGTGATCAAGTCAGTATTTGGCTGTTGAAATTCATTACCGGTGACGGTCGAATGAAGCTATCTATGAGCTTGCTAATATCGGAATGTATCAGAGCGCTCGATTCTGCCTTCCCTCGCGATCCATCCCGTTCACTCCAACATCTTCGTCGATTCGCGAAGCACGATCAGCTACCGGAAGGCCTCAAAGCACAAATCTTCCAAGAAAATGCGAACACACCGTCTTCTCAGACAATCTTTGTCCTCATCTCACCACCGTTACCCGACAAGGATGTTCTTCAAACTGTACTGGCCCCGTTCGCACCTGCACCAGTGTCGCAAACACCACAACTGGAAGAAGCTCCATCGACAGAGTCAGCAGAAACCTCGAGTTCTATCCGTTTATATCGAACGCGGATTCCTCTTCAAGCGCCACTGAATATCCGCCAAGCGGAACAATGGTCCAAGACTCTATGGCCAGTCACCTTTAATCCTGCCGCTCCCAGAGCCATCATCGCGCCACCACCGCAAATATTAAATCGAGCGCGGGAATCCATCCAGCCGTTGGCAGGGCATTATCTCGCGCTGGCACAGAAGGTCGCAGAAGAAGCAGAACAGTCGGGGCTGGGGCGGAATGTAGGCGCTGTGATCGTTGACCCATCGATTGAGATTGATGTCACGGTGGATTCCAGCAAGGACGATAGCTGGATGCAAGCCATCATTGCTGTCGCAGGGGATGCGCGATATTCGCGCCGAGAAGGCGGTGCGCCGTCTCTGGCTGAGCTGCATCCTGGTGCTGGGCCCAACCCCGCAAGTCTAACGTACAATGCAGATCTGGAAGGCGGTCCAGAGCTCCATGCCTTGATGAGAGCGGTCGATATGGTCGCTCGTCGACGGCGAGAGGAGGACGAGCCTGCTGGTTCCTCGCAGGAACGGTCCTCCCTCAGTCCTTTGGAAACCTATTTCCTCTATCGAGATGAAGTCTCGCCACCCTCGAAACGCCAAAAGTTAGCATCGACGGAAGAAACGCAAACTGAAAGCTCTCCTTTGTCGTTAGGAGCAGAACCTATGCTCACCTCCACTCATCCTTCAGACTCATCCAATCCTCCACCCACCTGCTCATCATCACCGTCACCACTGACGCCGCGCATCCTCCCCCGCTCCCAAGGCGGCTACCTCTGCACCGATCTCGACATCTACCTCAGCCACGAACCATGCGTCTGCTGCTCAATGGGCATGCTCCTCTCTCGCTTCCGAGCCGTGATCTTTCATCGTAAAGGCCGGATGATAACGGGTGGACTCGCGTCTGAACCAGTCGTCTCGCCAACACCTACCACTACGACAGAAAGTGGTGCAACAGGCCAAGGCCATCATGACGATGACGGCACTGCAAACAATCAAACTGACACGAAGACAGAAAATACAGATAGAACATACTATGGTTTACACTGGCGGAAAGAGTTGAATTGGCGTGCTCTCGGATTCGAGTTTGTTGAAGATGATGACGGTGAAGCTGGGCATTCTTCCTTGTCATCTCCTGAGACCTATTCAAAAGTTGCTTTTCATGCATGATTACTGGAGTTTAAAAGGTCATGGGGGAAAGATTTCCTAAATGAGAACATGGGTTAGTATGGTATGGTATGGTATGGCATGGCATGGCATGGTGTTGTGGTACAGTCTTCACATGAGTTATTATACGGGGAATATTATTCAGTAGCTTATGGGAAGGTAGTGACAAGCCATAATGTCAAGGGGATCCAATTCCCGCCCGACCATTCACCATCTTCTTCAATCGTACCAGGAAAAGTACATAGAAAAATGCACTGATGAGATAAAAAGGAAAGAAAACATAATGTGGCATGCTAAGCGACTTCTATCCCAAAGACACAGGCAGACCGGTCCTTCTGTTGCAGACTCGTCCACCAAGAATCGAGTGAAGGATCCAGAGATAGAAAAAGACTAGAGATGAAAGGATTTTCCCGTCAGTGTTAAGTACAAAAAGTCGAGCCTCATGAGAATATGAAAGAAGTCGCCCGCCCGACTATCATATCATCATCATACTGATGCCTTGATCGCGTCCAGTATCGTGACACATTAGATTAGGAGCCAGAATAGGGGAAAAAAAAGAAAAGAGAAATGGCCACAAGGATGGAAATAGTTCAACCCAAGTGATTAAGCGAAGCGACGAACCGCTCGCTAGCCTACAAGGGAAAATTCACTGAGGACCACGCAGTTCACGAGCACGACGCGAGAGAGGAGGGATCTTGCGGAGAATGGGATCATGGGGATTGTTCTCGGCAATACTCATGTAAAGACTCTCCAATCGCTGAATGAGTATGTCCATGATCTTGGGAGCGACGTCACGGAGGTCAGGGTCCTGTGCAAAATGAGTTGAGGTTAGCGAGCGGACAGAGGAATTACTCTGCCAAATCATGAAACGTACCATCAGATTGACAGTTTGAAGAACAACGTCTAGCCACGCGAGCCGTTCCGCCACATTGGTGAGCAGAGACGAGGTAACAGCCACACCCACCGAAAGGGCGACGATCGGGGAAAGTCCAGTCAGGTAGGCAGGATTCAAGCGAACGAAGAGGTTATCAAACAAATCGGCCTGCTGCGAAGATTGGAGCCACTGTGACGAAGTTGAGTCAGTAATTGTCGGGTAGTGATGAGATAAGTAGGGCGCAGGCACATACCTTCACTGAGCCTTCCTCGTATCTTCCTTCATTCATCAGCTGAGCGATCTCAGCCAACTCGATTTCCTCAGGGGTACGCTGGGGTACCGACTCGCTCGCAGGAGCAGTGACCGGTTGCTGCTGCGAACTGCGTCTGGTGTCCTCATTCTGACGGGTAGTCAGAAGACGGTTGAGCCTGAGAACCTCATTCTGGAAACTTGTCTGAGCAGCTGCCATCGAAGACACGGTGTCTGACAAGCTGCGGACGAGGTTCGTGAGCTGATCGATCTTGGCAGAGTCATTGTGGCGCTGGATTTCATAGTGCTTCATCTGCACCTGAAGCTGTCTTTCCATGTCTGTACCAATCTTTTCAGCGGCGCGAAGAGCAAGATTCTTGAACGCAGGGGTAATCGTGCTATGCATAGTCCTAGAAAATTCGCTTTCGACGTGAGCCGCAAGCTTCTGAGCGACCATGTCGGACACGCCCTTCATCACATCTGGCTGCTGCACCGCGCGGTTGACAGCGTCGGGCAACGCCTGGCGCAACTCACGAGGGATGGTACTTGCGAGCTGCTGCGAGATGACCTCGTTCAGCTGTTTGCCAACCGCGGCAGAAGCGACGTTGGTGAGAGCAGGAAGCACCTCCGTCTGAATACTGTTCGAAATGATACGGGCAAGGTTCTTTTCGACGTTGTCAGAGAGAGTGCTGGAGACCAAGCGCAGCACTTGATCTTGTTTGGCCGCGGAAGCAGCATCCCAGGCCCGACGTTCTTCATCGAAGCGGCGATAGAGCGCCTCAAATTCACGGCTAAGACTCATGTTGAACTCCTTGGAAACACCAGTCTGAAGTTCCTCCAACTGCTTGCCCCAGAGATCATTCGAGCCAGCCAAACCGGCAGGCCTGGCAGAAACTGGGACAGTTGGAGCTGCTGCAGAAGCAACAGCGTTCACGGCAGTAAGAGTGGTCGTGATGTCGTTTCCGTTCAGTTGTTCTGGAGTTGTTTCTTTGATGGATTTGGTCGTGGAAAGAGTGGTGTGAGAGTCAGAAGTGAGGGCACTTGGGAGCGTAGTGGGGGTGTTGGCTTCCTTCACTTTCATTGCACCTTCACCAGCAGCAGCCCCCTTTTTCTTTTTCTTCTTTTCGGGCTTTTCAGCGCCGATTGCCGGTGTTTCAGCCTGCTCTTCACCAGGCTTCTTCTTGAGAGCAGGCTTTGTGGGTGACTGATTGCGCGACGGGACAGCCCCAGCACTGGACTCCTCGACCTCTGATGTCTTCTTGGCAGCCTCCTTTGGCACCACCTTCTGAGGGGTGGATGCCGCATCACCATTCACTGACGGCTCTTCGGCGACGTAGCTCGGGAATGTCTGGAGGTCCGCAATCTCAATAAAGCCTTCCTCCAAGGCATTCACTGGATGGATGATCTTGTTATCCACACTCCAGCCAAGATCCTCTTTCTTGATGTTCAAGCACGTCACTCCGCGTGAATGCATGACATAGAGCTCAAACAAGCCATTCTCTTCCTCTAAGCCGCGCTTCTCGCCCGGTGTCTTGTTGATCGGAAGAATCTCCAAGCTCCTGAGTTGGCCCTTGGAGGCGAAGGAAATTTCACGGATGCCGCTCATGCACGCAGTAGATTCCGGCTTAGGCAAACTACTATCCTTTTCGCCGGAGCGCTTGACGAACGAAGCCTGCGACATTGGCTGCAAGTTGTATCTAGGGGCAGAAAGGTGAACAAAGTAGATCGAATTTCTCGTAGGGTGTCCAACCACGATGATTCCAGACGCTGGGTGATATGCCACGCTGCAGATGGCATCCGATTCATTCTCGTGGGGAAACTTCAGCTCTTGCACAGCCTTGCCCAGCCCAATATCCCAGAGCTGCAAGGTGTGATTCTGCTTCAGTCCGACCAGAATGTAACGGAGAGCCATGGACTTGACGTAGGGTCTCAGTTTGTCGAGGAATAGTACAGACGTAGGCCATGATTTTTCGCTAGGCGAACCAGTAACGAACGTGTTCAAGGGGACGCGAATCTCGGTCGGATGGCTTCCATTGGCGGAGAAAAACGTAGGATTGTTGACTACGTCCCGAATGTCCCAGAAGCGAAGCCTGCCTGTCTTATCAAGGGAAGCGATGACGGTATCGTCGTCACTGAAAATGAAGTCCTTGCCAGCTTTGCCAGTCGAAATCTTCAGGGCGCGTTCTTTGAAGAATTTCTCGGTGTCTACCGTGCGCCGAGTTCCCGAAACTCCGTAGCTGGGACTCATAGCGGCCTGTGGAGAAACCACGTAGATATTCTTACCACGGCCGATCGCGAAGAATTCAGAATGACGAGAGCTCCGTTTGGCCCGCGTTTTCAGCTGGCCGCCAGAGGTATTCTCGTCAGAGGCCGGGAAGGGTGGGAAAATGAGACTCTCACTTTCCAACGCATCCATTTCAAACAGATCCTTGTCTGGTCGAGAAATCATGCTCCAGTACACGGTGCCACTTACTCCGATGCCGAGGATCGCTTGCTCCTTGGGTGTGCCGGTCGGCGTCAGAGCGGTGCAGAGAGTGACATTGAAGATCCGGTCACGCGTGGAGCGGAAGACCTGTTTATCGCTTCCGTCGTCCTGGCGAATGATTCTCATACCACCGTTCTTCGCGAGTGCATAAACGATGTACTCAGAGGTGGCGGAGGTCAGAGACCGATCTAGCTGGTCAAAGTCCTTCTTGAGACGAGCAATATCCATGATACCGTCGTCCCGCAGAGTCGCAAGTTTGCCGGTATTCGGCTTGACCGTAATGGAAATAAAAGGTTTCAGAGGGAAATTGTATACATGAACCACACGTTCTTCGTCCTTCTCGGCACTATCTTCCGCGCTCTCCCAGCTGTCAGCCAGAGCATCAGCACTGTCGTTAGATGCCTGTTTGACCGCTTCAGTAGCGGTCGTTGCAGCTGCTGCATCCTTCGACGCTTCTTCCATGATCTCTTCAGTAAGTTCCTTCTGGACTTCAGCGACAGTCTCCTTTAATTCATCAGCGACCGCGGAAAGTACTGCTTTAGAAGCCTCTTCTTGGGCAGCCGTCGCGGGTGCTTGTTCCTCTTTAATAGCATTATCAAGAGCGTCACCGACTTCACGACCGATCTGGTCCACGAGCTCATCAACGACGCCAGAGACAAACTCCTTCTGCTCGTCAGGACTTGGCGCCTGAGGCTCAGAGGTGATCTGATCTTCGACAGTAGACGTCTCTTGTGGTTGAGGTGCGACTGTCGGCTCCGCAGTGGCCGTAATATTTATCTTCTTGTGCTTTGCCACCTCCACGGCTGGACTCTCACTGCGGGATTTGGGCTGCGGAGTTCTGTTTCGAGGAGATGCAGCTGCCAGCTGGTCAAAGGGATTGACGTAGGTGAAGATGGACTCTTTCGGCGTCGCGGATGATGGCTTGGCAGGGTGAGATGACGGAGCGTCGAGCTTCCCTGACTCCTTGTCTCCTCCGACGATTTGAGTCGGGCCGGCCTTTTCCTCAGTCGATGCAGATTCGAACTGAGGCGAAAGCACAGCAGGTGACTTTGCAGGTTGCTCGCCCAAGTCTGAGGATGGCTTGGAGCGGTTCAACAAGCGAAGCAACATCTCTTGCGTGTTCTCCGCGGTCAGTGCAGCCGCAGAAGAGCTCTCCCCTGTGGCAGCTGGCTCAGGCTGACGAACTTGTGATCCCACAGGCAGATTCGCGGAAGCTCCGGCAGGAAGTGACGGTCCTTGTCCACCCAGAAGCGACGCCACCAGGTCAGACGCCGAGATACTCCTCGCGTGCGCCTTGGCAGCTTCCACGGAGCCAGTTTCCTGGCTCTGGGGGAGAATAGACTGCGGAAGACCCACTGTTGGAGTTTGTTGAGAAGGCGGAGTTGGGGCTTGACTGAACCTCAGCAGATTTAGTAAGTTGACCGCCTGCTGCTGTGGCTGCGGCGTAGGAACATTGGGACTGAGGATGTCAGAACTATGACGAGGCGGAGTATTGACTGGTGGCGAAGGACTCTGAAGAGCAGGCGAGACTGTAGGATGGTGGTGGCCATGTTGCTGCCGCTGCGGATGAGGCAAGCTCTGGCCGTCGTAAGGCTGCGAGCGTAGACCTTGTTGGTGCTGCTGATACTGCGGTGGATACTGCGAAGGGTGAGCATCTTGGCCTGGCGTGCCCGATGGGGAGGGACGCGGTCGGATGCTCGCCAGCAGAGCCTGGAGGTCGTTGGGGGTGGACATTTCTGTCACTCGCCGTCGCGATGATGGCGTCCTCCAACGCGGTATCCGACCAAGCTCGGGGAACTAGCTTCCACACACTGACACACAAGCTCTCTCTCAAAAGCTGTTGTCAGGAGAGGATTGGTATGGTGCAGTGAGAACCAACAGAAAGAATTGACAGGTCAATGCGAAGGGAGAGAACAAAAAGCGAAGGAAAAGGAGAAAGGGAAAAGATGAAGATGATTATGATTACTGTACAGGTGGAAGAAAGAAGAGGAAGAGGAAGAGGAAGAGGAAGAAGAAGAAGAGTGAAGCTCAGCAGGTTTGGGGTGGAATGTTTGAGGTGGTGTCGACACGCTTCAGAGCACAAGCAATGTATTGTCATGAAATTACAATACACTGTGAAGTATGTGTCTCTGTTGCAGCAATACAGAAGTCCATATCTGCCTGTTCTTATATCACCATGAAAACAAGGCACCAAAGTCATTCAATTCTATTTCCATTGATTATTTGATAAATAAAAATTTTAAACTATGATACTCTGGCATATATTGAATAAAGAGCTCTTACAACCCTTTTGTTTGCGTCATTCACCTTATGATGCAGATGTGGAAAGTCCATTCCCAGTACGGTAACTTTCCCTTGCCACAATACATTCCGCCTTAGCGCAGAGTACATTAATTAAGCGGCATCATCGTCATCATCAGTGACCATCATTTCTCCCCTTCCTGCGGCTTTGTTCTGCAGTGCGTCCTTATTTTCTTCTTTATTTATTTGTTTTCTGGGAGAGTACGCGGATCGACGTCCACTCCTGCTGCCACCTCTCAACCATTTTGTGGACCATCCATTGACCTTGCATCAATTCCTCTCTGGTTGCTCTCAGCATCCAGCCGCCATGTTCTGCCTGAGGAGGTGAGATTTGAGATTGCCAGCCCAAGATCTACTACTACCTATACAGTCCTCTATCAAACAGGAACCCCATCACTATTCCTTCAGCCACGACCCCTTTCTCTTGCTAATTCCCTCTGAAACAGCTGGCTCCCGCTCCTCTTTATTCCAACCAACGCCTCCCCACTCTTCATCATCTCCTTCGTCACTCTCACCTACATCCTCCATCGACCTTGCATCTACTGCTCCGCCTTACTCCTGATCCTCTTTATATCGTCATGCCACTGGGCTGATCGGTGCTTCTTCGATTTCCGCGGCGACTGGTTCTCACCGCGCTTCAGCTCGTCGCCGGCGACCTACTATTCCGTTCCGGCGAATGCCACAGCATCATCCTGCGAAGCGACGAATGCGGCCAATCTTACTTTCTACAACGAGAGTCTTGCCGGTTATGTCTTTGACGCAATGAATACAACGACCAAAGCGCTTGCGGGAGCGGTCGTCGATGAAGCCCAGCGTCGTCTCGCGCTTAATGGGTCCTCGGCGGCTTCGGGATTCAGGCAGGAAGAGTGGACGGGTATCGGCCTGGAGTGGTTGCGGAGTCTGCTGGGACGGAGGGAGTGGACTTTGCCTTGTGTGGATGTTAAGGTGCGGTTATGAGAATCGAAATGAGAAAACTGGGACAAGAATTCGAAGGGGCAGTGTTGGTATAATTATCTGCTTGCTGAGCTATTTGGATGTCTTTTTTTATTGCATAGCTACTTTTTGCATGGGCTCTTGCGTTGTATGGCATGGCATGGAAGTGGGGGTTGTCATGCTGGGTTCTGGGTTGTAAATGGGAATCAATCTGCATAGTCATGTTGGCAGCTGTACATACGAATCTCGCTCTTTTGACTCTGGATAGTATCCGCCTTTTCCAAGGTTTATGTTTCCAATTTCCTTTGAGCCCCTCTGTTTACTGGTCTTTAGATTTAATAACATAGCCAGTATCAATTCCGTACATGTGATGATAGGTATGCGAATTCTATACTTCATGGGGGAAAGGGAAACAAACTATGTGCTGTCTGCCATACTAACTCACGGATCCTGCCGAACAAAAACCGGCATAGTCTCAATAGGACAATCCACCTCGACGGTCTTCCCACCATCGTAAACCGTCTCACCATCGAAAATCTTCCACTTCTGCCCAGCAGGCAGATACACGCTCCTCTTCTGTTGACCAGCATTCAACACCGGCGCACAGAGATACTTAGCACCGTACAAGTACTGGTCCTCCACATCCCAGCACTGCTTATCATCCGGGAACTCGTAAAACAACGGCCTCATGACGGGCGTTCCCTTCTCGTGGGCCTCCTTCATCAGACTGCGAGTATAATCGCGCATCTTCTCGCGGATCTCCATGTACTTGACGCAAATTTTGTACACTTTATCACCGTACGACCAGACCTCGTTTGGCGCACCAGACCGACAGGTCGCTCCTCCCGTCGTGCCGTGCTGAGGCTGTTTGGGCTCGCGGTCTCCATGCAGTCGCATGACGGGACAAAAAGCGCCCCATTGGAACCATCGGACGAACAGCTCGCGGAATGCTTCATCGTTGGGGTTTCCGCCATGGAAACCGCCAATGTCGGTCGTCCACCAGGGGATACCCGAAAGACCCATATTGAGTCCCGCGGTGATCTGACATCTGAAGGATTCCCAGGACGAAGCGATGTCGCCGCTCCAGACCAACGCTCCGAACCGCTGAGACCCCGCCCAGGCGCATCGAAGGAGGTTCACGACTTGTTTCTGGCCGGCGGTGGTCATGCCATCGTAGAAGGCTTTGGCATAGTTTAGAGGGTATACATTGCCGATGGCGAGGTTGGAGCCCAGGTAGTAGCGGTAATTGTCGAAGTGGTAGGCGCTGTACTCCGGTTCGGCCTCGTCGAGCCAGAACACCTTGATGCCTTTGGAGTAGTAGTTCTGTTTCACTTTCTCCCACAGGTAAGAGCGGGCTCCAGGGTTGGTGGCGTCCCAGTGCACGGTGTTGCCTTGGAACTCCATTGCCGTGCGGATACCTCGATCTACACGGATGAGGTATCCCTTGGCGAGCATTTCCTCGTAGTTCTCGGACCGTTTGTCGACTTGGGGCCAGATGGAGACCATGAGTTCGATGTTCATTTCTTTAAGTTCACGGATCATAGCATCTGTGGACCTGGGTTAGATAGCATGTCACAGAATTTCGGTCTTCAAAAATTCCAAAAGGTAAATTGACCTCGGAAATCCAACCAAATATGATGTGCACTCACCAGGGTCAGGCCAATACGTCGGATCGAACTTCCACTCCCCCTGATACGGCCAATGGAAGAAATCAATCACGATCAAGTCAATCGGCAATTTCCTCCTCTTATACTCCCTCGCCACCTCCAATAGCTCCTCCTGTGTCTGATATCGCAGCTTACACTGCCAGAACCCGAGCCCATACTCTGGCATCATCGGCACCTTGCCCGTAACATCGGCGTATGCCTCGACGATCTCCCTGGGTGAATCCCCCGCCACGACCCAATAATCCAGAGACTTGGTCGACTGAGCCTCGAAGCTCATGATATTCTTCCCGAACACCGCTCGGCCAATTGAGGGATTATTCCAGAGGAACCCGTACCCCAGCGACGACACGGCGAAGGGAACACTAGCCTGCGAGTTGCGATGGGCGAGTTCGAGATCTAGGCCCTTCAGATCGAGATACGGGTGCTGATACTGGCCCATTCCATAGATTCGCTCGTGTTTATCCTGCGACTCGAATCGGGCGGTGACTTTGTAGTCGCCGCCGGGGATAGGGAGGAACTCGCGAGCCTCGACTTCGATGGCGCTGCATTTGGGATCAAGCAGATCTCCGCGGTTGCGAGCATACTCTTCCAGCAGGATCCTGCCTTGGGAGTTATAGATGATGAGCTTGCCGCGGGAGGAGACGACGGCTTTGATTTTGCCGTGGGAGATGGAGGCAGATTTCTCTCCTATCTCGATGGTGGGGTTTGTCTGGGACGAATCTGGCTTGGTGTATAAGGCCCAGTCTTCGGAGGGCATTTGGCTCTGCTTCGTGGATCGCACGCGGAGTGCGTTGGAGCCCCACGGCTCGATCCAGAGCTCCTCCGCATCGTAGCGGTAAACAAGACGGTGATCTTGTTCGTAGAGCATGTTGATTGCCAAAGGAACTGAATATGAGATGCTAATGTAGTCGGCTGGGTAGTTTGGATGGCTTATAGTAGCCCAATGGCTGACAGAAAGAGTTCGATTCCTTTGCCCATCGACGAGGGAAGACACTGCTCTATTAATACCAGGCCAAGCAAGTCTCCGTCGTAATCAATCAAACAGAGTTATAGACCTGTGGACATGGCGCCCGAGTGATAATAAGTAGCAGTAAATGCATTCCACCGGAGCTGCCCAGTGCCCGTTGCGGAGAAAACGATGCCTGAGAGGGTGGAATACTGTACTGTGTACAACAACCAAGAAGGCTTCCCCGCAGCAAGCAAGTTTAGCAATGCACAGCATCTGCATCTAGCACCTATGAAGACCATTGGCACAGGCTTATGCGTACCTTCGATGATCGTCTCTGATTCAAGTAACAAGTTCCTGCGGAGAGCTTGAAAGACCATTATTCGGCCCAAAATGCCCCGGCGGAGGCGGGGTGCCTCGAAGGGACTCCGTCAACTCCGGCTGAAAGAGATAGCTTCATCGTCCGATGGGAGTCGAAGGAAATTCCCAGACAGAGCTTGATTCTGCAATTAGCCAAAATCAGGCTATTTTCCTATCCAAGGTGAATACTCATCTCAGCTATCTGATAAGCTGAATAGTAGAAAAGTCCAGAACGATAAGTCAATTGGAAGGCCCTCGCTTTCATTTAATAGATCCGATCAAGGAATGATATGCCATGGATCGGTTGAACATGATGACCATTGATTACTGCAAGGCCTAGTGGCCTACAGTATTGTTAAGCATATCAAACATGAGGTCTTGCTGGTCGCAATTGTTCCGATTTACATCCTCCTGATGGATCGTTGATGATGTGAAATTAGGATTTTCATTAAACCAAGTTCATCATTCGCAGAAAGTCCCAGGTAGATAGGAAGGAGGGAGGAAGATCCAGCAGCAAGTGTGAAACCAGGCTGCCGATGAAGTTGCGCTCATGTCACACACTGTCATAACGACCCAATTTATCTTGAAATACTAGTATACCACGGTGAGATTATCGCGACATGATTTGAGATGCCTTAAGAGAGTTGCATACTAGACATCAAAATCAATATGTCGGACTTGGTCCATTTGGAGGAGGGATAGCCCGCAGGATGGACGAGTCATTTAGAGTAGGGTTGTATATGACATACACGAAATTTAATCCTTGAGAGGAGATAGTTCTTCGTGACATGTTCCTACACCGAGTTACAGATGCAGGTCATGAGCTTTTCCATTGGATGCAGACACTCTAATTCTGGCAAGGATATACATACTGCTGGATGGATTCGAGCAGTCAAAGCGAAGAATGAAGAAAAGAAACTCGCAGGTAAACCAGAAGGGTAAAGAAAGGTTGGAACGGCGTTGGTCAACTTTTCCCGGAGAATTCATCTGCTGATCTCAAGACTTGAAACTAGATACAGGACACACATAGGTATCTGACAATGATCAAAATGAAAAAGTAATATGCTAACAGCGATCCCATATGCTCATTATAACATGAAGCAGATCGCAATCAGAAGACATGAAAAAGAGGGTATAAGGGGGGTACAACATAACAGCCACATAATAGGCGCATATCAAAAATTCGTGAAACATGACCTTAATATGTGGTATCACAACATCAACATGAGATCTTGTCCCATCCGCCGAGTACACGCCTTTTGGTGATGCTTGAAGAAGTGGCTCCAGCCATATAATCAGTCAAAGGGGTGGCAGTACTGTCGACTTGAGGATTTTCCAGAGTTTCGGAGTAAATGAGTAAGAAGATCAGGTGCGTGATCCACAGTCAACACCTCTGAGGACGCAAGGATTTAGCATGCTTCAAACACCAATTAATTATATCCACCACCAATAGGCATTGGCCAATCATCTTCTGTGATACTGCTCCAGAAGACCCAGACCATGCAGACGGACAATAGAGTGAAAAGGGTCTCGAACAAAGCACCGTTGACTTTGCCGCTTGTAGCTTCGCAGAGATGTACGCTGATGACGTAGTTGAAGATCTGGCCGATCGCAAACAAGACAGCTGCGGCTGTGAGGTACACTGATGATTCCAGTCCAGTTAGCAATACTGTCATTGAGCCAAATCAAGAGATTCGAGGTTCGCACGCAGATGCCAAATAACGACTGATGGTTGCAGGGAAACCGAAAGGGATCGAGAATACTCACCCATTGGTCGGATTTCGCCCAGTACTCGAATGACGAGGTATGTTTCCAAAACAAAAAAGAAGAAAAGGCAACACAGCGGGAATAGCTGGTACAGCACGTAGAGCGCGATATTTCTGCCTTGCCAGCTTGATTGGAAATGGCCGGTCCAGTCGAATGCCGTATCTAAAGCGATATAGCCCGTTCCGATGAAGAAAACCAAAGCCGATGCCACGAACAGCCCAATCGAGGCGGGTGTTCCGTCATCTAGTATTTGGAAACCGACGATTGCGTTCAAGAAGAGAATCCAACAAGTCGCCGTGATCGCAGCAATGTGAACCGCCGAGAAACCCTGTCATCGGGAGTCAATCATCATGTCCTGACTTGCCATCTCGGATCCATTTACCAACCTTTCGAGCTGCATCATCAAACGGGAAGCCGCCTACTGTGAAAATTTCACAGATCTGAATAATAATGTATCCAATGAGGAAGATTTGTATCTCTCTGGTTTCGTGCACGATCGTCAGCACACGTTTTCCCATCGGATCTTCCCACATGCATCCCTGACATGCGATTCGCGATGCGTACCTTCGACCCACAGCGGCCTGTTTTCTTTCGGATCTCCACAAGAGAAATAGCGTAACCAAGATCGCGATGAACGCGAGGAGGATCGATCCTGTATATCAATCCGTAAGCGACGCGTCTCGTGTATTCGGATTCTCCCTGTCGTACCCAGATTGCTTAGATGTCGGTCACCGCTGAGGGGAATGCCGAGAAGAGGGCAGCCCCCGAACGCCTGATTGGGAGGTTGATTATTGGTAACGAAGAGCTAAAAGGCAGTGTTGTTGTGAGCGACGTCCGAAATAAGAAGGCATATTGTAAACTCGACCAATTCCTTCAGTCATCGGGAAGCGTTATCGTCACATACATTGCAGACTGGTAATGTAGAGTCTCGACAAAAGTCCTGTCGCACGCGCCTGGTCAGCTTCCTCGTTGCGTGATTCATACTTGAGTCTATCTCTGTCGCCCAACTCACGTGAAAGTTACCGAATTGTGTTGAACCCATGGCGAATGACTGAACGAGCGACGAAGAAAATGCGATTTTCTGATGTCGTGCCGATTTCGCGACCGATGAATTGACTTCTACTCCTCTGACCCGCGCTGGCGACCGCTCAAGATGGCTTCGTCGCGGATCTGAGGAAAAGGAGAGAGCCCAGCTGCAGCGGTGGTGTCTGGAGAGCTGTGAACGATGGTAAGGCTGCAGCCTCGACGGGCAGTCTGAACGAGAGAATTGCGCGACAGTAGACCGCTTCGACCCGAAAGTTGCTGTGTACTTCCTCGTAAAGAAAAATGGAAAGGAGAGGAAGGAGGTTCAGAGAGTGGTGGTGAGCAAGAGATTTGCTCTGAGCGTGCTAGTTGGCGCCTTTTGGAGAAAGCTGGGGCCTGACTGGATGGATTATTATTATTAGTCGAGGCTGGGGTTGTCAAGTAAAGTATGTCCTCCGTGCGGGTGAGAATTCAGAGTTAGCCTGCAGAAAACAGGGAAAAGTACGAAGGGTCTAGAAATCAGATAGGCTGGGAATCCTCGGTACTTTACTACATGCGTCGCTAGGTAGCCTCGGGGCTGGACTCAAGTCTCGAGTTGACCTCTTCTTAGTTGTACGGTAAACTGGTGGGCGTGCAACGCTAAGATCGCCAGGGGAGCGGGGGAGGTTGGTTCCAAGGAACGAGTTGGCCCGAAGAAATACGGAGGACTGTTAATTTAACACATGGAGTGAAGACGCCCAATGGAAAACTGAGGTTGACAGAGGTATAGCGAGTCAAGGTTGTACCCCAGTACTGTGATAAATGAATTCTGCGAAAGCGCTCAACATTGAACCGTCTTCGAGCTCAAGGTATGTTTTCTTCAGTCCTCATATATGTGCAAGACATTACCCCAACTGCGTATCCATGGACCAGCCCAAGGTTCCCACATGGCGTTTCTATTCTTGTGGTTCTCTTCTGTGGTTCATACCAACTACCTATATAGTTGTAGGCGAAAATGCAGCTCACCAAATGCCATTTCCATCCACGGACGGGAGCATCGCCGCTTTACCCAGTCACGGGACTGAGTGCTGAGGGAGCAGAAGGGAGCGAGGCACGAGCAGGGCACGAGCAGGGCGCGAGCGACGCGCGAGCTGACGGGAATATAACAGGAGCGCGTTTAGATGGCGGGTGCTGATTCCAGCAGACATCGACACGCCCCATACTTTTTGTGGTACACAGCTTGGGTGGAATTATCGTCAAAAGCGTCAGTCCCGCTTCCCGCCTCTCCGATACGCAGCTGATCGGTGTAGGCCCTGATCCATTCTGATGCAGCCCGACAGGGGGCGCTAGAAGATCACTGTCAGGCTCTCCACATACGGGATCATCTTCATGGGCACTCCTCATCAAGGCGGCAGCGGGGTTTTCGGAAGCTGATCGTGAATGTGGCGTCTATATTCATGCCCGCCGATGATCGACTACTAAGACACCTTGAGCGAGACTCAGAATGGCTTCAGCAGCAGCTAGGCCAGTATGGGTTGATTAGCGGAGACTTTGTGACTAAGTTTGCCTTTGAGGAATACTCGACCCTGACGATATTAGGGCATTCAATTATGGTATGCCATATTTCCACTCAGATTTCTCGGATTGCAACCATTAATGACAGTACAGGTTGTACCATGAGCATCGGCTGTGGTGCCTGGAGTGGCTGATGCGGAACTGATAGTCATTCATGCAGATCACATTAACATGGTTAGATTTGCATTGAAGGAGGATACTGGATATAGGATAGTGTCAGGGCATTTATAGATTATGGCTCAAAGTTCAGGCGAGGTGATCAGTGTGCGCTGGGAAATGGAGAAGAGGGTTAATGCGGGTAGGCAGTCCTCATGTATATGAGCAATTTCGTAGCAACTTATAGCGATGACAACTCAGTTTATAGCTCGTGTCAACGCGAGGAAACCTTTTCAGTCGGCTTTAGCCTGTCTGAAGTATCTGAAATTGAACACTTTATTGCAAGGGAGGAGGAGCTTGCCCAAATCCATAAGACACTCAGCGGGGTTGACTCCCGTCGGATCATTGTTCTCCATGGTCTAGGTGGCATGGGTAAGACTCAACTTGCGATTGCGTACACCAGGCATCACAGGGCTGACTATTCAGCTGTATTCTGGCTGAACATCAAGGATGAAGATTCAGTCAAACAGAGCTTTGCCAGAGCTGCAAGGAGGATCTTAAAGGAACACCCCTCTGCTAGCGGGCTGAGTGCGGTCAATAAGGATGAAAATCTTAGTAAAGTGGTTAACGCTGTAAAGTGCTGGCTAGAGCATCCCAAGAACACACAGTGGCTGGTCGTGTATGACAACTTTGACAACCCGAAACTACCAGGTACTACAGATCATACAGCGGTCGACATCTGCAAGTTTCTCCCCAAAGCATATCAAGGTTCGATTATCATTACAACAAGGTCGTCACAAGTAAAGATGGGTCATCGCATCTGACTAGGCAAGCTAGAAGATGTCCAGGACAGTCTTGAGATTTTGTCCCATACATCAGGATGAAAGAGGGCGATGGATGGTTAGTTCTATGCCGCAGTCATTACTCAGTCGTTAGTGTAGAGTTGACCTCTTTACAGATCCTGATGCCGTGGAGCTGGCCTGAGAGTTGGACGGACTTCCTCTGGCCCTGGCCACAGCCAGCGCTTACCTTGATCAGGTGGCAACAAGTTTCGCTGATTACCTTTGTCTGTACCAGGCATCATGGCTGAGACTGCAGCAAACGAGCCCTGAGTTGAGCGCTTATAAAGACTGAGCACTTTATTCCACCTGGCAGGTTTCATTCGACCACATTAAACGGCGGGACGAGCTTTCAGCCAAGCTTCTTCAACTATGGGCATACTTTGACAACCAAGATCTCTGGTTCAAACTTCTACAGCACGGTAACCCAGATGGTCCTGAATGGTTTTGTCAACTGACTGAGGATGAGCTCGGCTTCAACCAGGCGGTCAGGCTGTTGTGCGAGCATGGACTGGCGGAGGTGGATGTGTCATCAGAGGACTCTGGGATTGAGTTGAAGGGTTACAGCATGCATGGTTGCGTTCACTTGTGGACGATTCATGTTCTTAATCAAGAGCGGGACGTTTGCATGGCGGGATTAGCTCTTGAGTGCGTCGGATCTCACGTGCCAGATGTGACCGCGCACAAGTCTTGGGTTACTCAACGGCGGCTTCTTCGGCATGCCGCTAGGTGTTTGGTATCTTGTGGTCAACAATATGGTCAGAGAAGACGGCATATAATGGATTCTGGGCGCTCTCGGCAACCTCTACGCGGACCAGTATAAGCTGGCGGACGCCGAGGAAATGTACCAGCGAGCACTGCAGGGAGAGGAAAAGGCACTGGGTGCAGAGCATACATCAACTCAACACGATCAACAACTTGGGCATCCTCTACGCGAACCAGGGCAAGCTGGCCGAGGCCGAGGATTTGTACCAGCGAGCACTGCAAGGATACGAGAAAGCACTGGGTGCAGAGCATACATCAACACTCCAGATAGTCAACAACTTGGGCCTTCTCTACGCGGACCAGGGCAAGCTGGCCGAGGCCAAGGAGATGTACCAGCGCGCACTGCAAGGATACGAGAAGGCACTTGGTCACGAACAAGTGAATACCTATATTCCCGCGCTTAATACTAATCAGAACCTCGCCAAGCTCTACGCGGAAATGGGTAGGGCGGAGGAAGCGGAAGTAATGTATTCGCGTGTTCTGTATGGTCTCGAAGCAGTCTTGGGTCGTTCGAGTAAACGGTGCCAGAATATCATTAACGCCCTCTCAGCTTTGCGCGGGGGTCGAAAATGACAGCACCATTTGAGATTGGGCGAATCGAAGTATGGTGGCATCGGTCAGTTCCCTATTTGTTCTGGTCCACTGTGCCAATGCTTCCCGATTCTGACGGATCAGCAGGTACTGTAAGGCGAAAGCACAAGAGCAGCCTGAGGAGTTCAAATGGCGTGAGCCCGAGGAGGCTCTTCGTCGGGCGTCGGACAACGACATGTATCAGTTTTTGGGCTCGTGCCTCAAGCTGAGACGAGGGAAGGACGGTCGACGATTGAAGGGCACACAAATCGAGCTCGTTAGAGGTCATTGGCGGAACTTTCGCTGCTATTACAAGAGGGTCACCGAGACCAAGATCAACAATGACCATGGCAGTGAAGTACACAGAGTGAGTAGGCTTGATAACTCTTGTCCCAGAGAGGATGACATGGATTCGTAATAAGCATCCTGCAGCAATGTACTATCGCTAGTTCTTGCAATGAATATAGATTGATTTTTGGCATTGAAATTTAGGCTAGTGAGTTTAAGACTGATGATGTGTAAGGTGAAAAGATCTGGCAGAGAACATGACAAAGATGTTCCAGATCATCTTGCCATTGACAAAGCAATAAATGATAGCAAAGAAGTCTGGTGCTTGAACTATCGCCATGGCTGTCTAGTCGATTTCCTTATTTGTTTTGACAAGGCGAGTTATCGGGAGGACAAGATGCCCTTGGACAATATGGGCAGGGGGTAGGAGCCCTTAAATCGTTGTATTCAACGATTTTCGGTACCATGACTGCGTCATCACAGGTTCCCAGAAGTCATAGACAGGGATGATTAGACGTCAGTGAGCTGTTTTCGGATTGATCTCACTTGTGCAGCTACGCTACCATAAGGATCGTGGCATGACACCGAGGGTCCATAGCCACCACCTCATCTTGTGCCAGTCCCGGCTCTGACGGTGATCAAAGATCTCCAGGCCCATCCGCCCTTGTCTGTCTGTTCTTGCTCTGGGAAGTCTGGATCGGCAAGTGTTAGAGCCATCTGTTCTTCTTATTGCATTTCCTGGTCCGTAAGCTCCGTGTGAGGTGCTACAGGTCCATTGGCTGTTGTTCCCTTCAAACTGTCGTCCCTTTCCTGTCGTTAAGGAACCCTCATGCGTGCGAAGTGACGAATAGAACCCTCAGGTAATTTGCCTTTGGAGAGTGGCAAAAGTGTTGCAGCGAGGCCAGTCAGTCAATTATGAGTAGATGAAGTGGTGCCACCTAGCTCTCCGAAGATCTTCCGATAAATTTCAGTAAGGACCTGTGCATCTGCATGTAAACTGGGAGAGATGTTCCTGTTCTGCAGAAGGAACTCAATAGTGCGCTTAAGAAGTCGTTCAAGAACATCTCGCTCAACAAGCCTGGACAGACTAGACAGATATGTAGCCGACAGAACCAGCATGTTTCCAAATTGTCTGTCGGTAGAGAATGATCAGCAGATTGCATCCTAAAGAGACTATTTACTCTCTACTTACGCATGTGCTGTTCCAAAAATATTTGTCACCACAGGGCGTCCTTCTATACCATCAAATGCCACTGTACTCGCTATTGCTGAGTCAATGCATACTTTGCATGCCCTGCGAAGCTTGGTGAGAGCTCCTGGTAAGTTGGCCCAGGCCATAATACTCCCTGGCCTCGACCAGTTGCAGTTGTGCCCAGATCGTTAAAGTCGCACCACACTTGTAGCGCACTGGCCAAGAGTTCAAGAAAAACGTTTGTCATTGGTGGGCTTAAAGCACAGCAACCCTTAGCATTCAATATTTAGTTTTTTCTCAACAATATGTTGAAGCTAGATTTCAACAGCATTTTCAAGTGGTATTAACTGGATACAATAGATTAAGCCATTTCCTCTATGCGAGATGTGTATCTGTACAGGACTTAACGAATATTTAAAAACCCTACTGAAGGATCCAGGCGTAATGGATGAAAGTGACCCTGATCCAACAAACAGATAATAGTTTGGACCTGCTTAATACAAACTTGAAGTGATTTGGCCCTTTGCTCGGCCAAGCTAGGAACACTGCTAAACCGTGTGTTGGCTTGTAAGGGCCTGGGGGTATTTGAGTACAGGATGTGCAGGTCAACTAACCTCTTCTGAGCCCATGCCAGGGCTGATTTGCCGGCTCTATCTTTCTTGTGACTCTGGGCACCTCTTGCTAGTAGCAGTGTCATCTTTCATGTCTGGAGGTTGATGAGCATGCCATTTATAGCCCTGGTCTTCAGAACAGCAGTGAAAATAGCTGTCTAGCCGGCGTGGTTGGTTTTGTCAATCTCTGCACCTTCGTTGACTAGATATTTCAATTTGTCATATGACTGTGATTTGACGGCCCTGGCTGCTATGATTAGGGTGGTGTCCCTGTGTACATCTTGCGCACTCATGCATGCACCATGGTTGATTAGGTACTGTACTATGTTATGGTGGTTGCCTTTGTAGCGGCAATCAGAGCCGTGCTACCGTCTTTGGGGCTTCTTGCCTTGATGTTTGTCCTCTCTTGTTCTTCTTTGATTAGGTATCTGACCAGCGCAAGAGAGCCAAGTTCTGTGGTGGTGACAATAGCTGACGCCTGCAGGACCTTGTAGAAATAATCGTTGTCGCCAATAAAGCCCAAAACCATTCTCTTGGCTTTGTTGAGATTTGCAAAGATCAACCGCCAAAATAGCCATCTCTTCATGTGGTCTTCTTCTCCATCACACTGCGCATTAAATAAGAACAGAGTGAGACAACAATCTAAGTACCCCTCCTTTGCGGCATAATGTAGTGGTGTCATTTTGTTGATGTGGTCCAACTTGTCATGCCCAGCCCCTTGTTGAAGGAGAAATAAGGTGGCTTTTAACTTCCCTGAGATGACAGCAATATGTAGTGGAGTCTGGCCCTTTGAATTAACCGTGTTGATGCCGGCTGCGGAGTTTTCCAGAAGAAGTCGAAGTAAACTGACGCTCCCTAAATGAGCAGTGTAATGAAGGGCGCATTTGTCTGTATCGGCCAGCTTGCGCTTTATAAGAACCAGTTCAGTAGGACTAACTTAGCTCTCTGGTTTAGTAAGTAGTGTGCCGTTTCCAGTTGGTCCCACCATACCGCGAGGTAAAGTCCTTGGTTTAGGGTTGTTGATAGGTTGAGTGATAGTGCCGCTAATGCAAACCGTTTCTAACACTTATTGCTCTTGTTATGATCCAAGATAATTGCAGCTGCTACAGATTGGAAGCTGAAAGCAGCAGCCATTTGGAACAAGTTGTGCTCTATTTGGTGTTTCTTCGCCATAATGGACTGTTAGGAAGTGGAAGAAGTCTTTGTTGGCGCACTTTTAAATATACTTCTCTACTTTTTGATGACCCATGAGGCGTCAGTTAGTGAGAGGAGAGGTGTTCTTGATATGCTGTCTGATTTGTTATTTTTCCAAGAGTAGTGTGACCTTGAGGAATCCTTTGGGTCAGTATAGTCCTGTATGAAAAGATTAAACAGCCTCCTTTTTAATGGAGTTTCTTCTTTGCTGTTGATTAATAAAAATTTTCCACAATGGTGGGCCCAGAACAGCGTTACGTATCTTTCTATTGTTAAATGAAAAGGCCTCTCCAAAACTTTGTTGTCCATGGTATCTGTGTTGGCAAGAAATTGATGAACTGGGGTGTGGTCTTCTGTTGTTGAAGTCTTGTCCTGTTGTTATTACTAGATCCCCTCTTTTGATCTCTAAAGGCGTTTATAGTGAATAGCTCTACCTTTGAAACGAGAGGAGTTGTGTATCTCTTCAAGTATTTCTGCTGAGGCTTCAACAGCGCTTTGGGGTTATGGACTCTGTATTCTTTTGTCTGTCGTGATATTTGCTGACCCGTCTCCATAAATGGAACTTGGGAAACTTGGAGTTTTCAATGAGGATATGAACCTATCTCTAGACTCTCGTGTGAGGGTTGAATGACTGTGGACTCTGGGTTGGACTTTGCTGGAGCCTGGAGATTACTGAAAGCTCTGTCTTTACCCAGCAGTTGAAGACATAGATATGACATTAAGCAGTGGTGATTCGCATGTTAATATTTGTTCTGATTCACCAAATGCATATTCGGACCGGCATGGAATAAGAAGCGGTCTGATGCTTCCAGGTACAGCATTTTTGAGTTTTGAAGGAATTCCAGGGTCGAAAATGTTGAGGAATAAAGTGTGTACCACGAGTGTTGAGGATGAGAAAATGATTGCAAGCAATGATGATGTCCTCCATGTTGACTGGTTGTTGAATTCCAATTTCGAAAGGACAAGCCTTGATAATTTCTGTCGCTTCCAACTGTATGACTGAATTAGTGACCCATACCAATGTCCTTGTGGCGATGGTCCTGGTGAATGTGTTGTTATTAACCTCAATCTCTTCAAGAAGCTTGGAATACATTTGTTCCACCGTTCTTGGTGGTTTCTCCAACGCCTCCAGTATTAAGAAAAGAGTCCGTCTTGAATCATAGATGTAATCAGACATGAGTTCTATCCAGCGAAACCTACATTTGCTTCTAGATCAGCCACCATTCCTCAGCATGGTCATCAGACGAGCATAGATTCTACTTGAGTGAATACATGCCACCTGCGTTGCTGGTTAACTGCACCTTTATTTTCGAGATTGTAGCTTTGCTGATATCCTCTTGTAACAATGAACATCTCCCTAGTTGCTCTTCAACATACCGCGCTATGTCCAACGCAACTTTCTCTTGCATTCTCTGAGAGGCTAAGGAGATTGTGGGTGTAGACGTCAGAACAGCCGGTATTCTCCCAGGTCTACTAGAGATGACGACTTTCACTGTAGCCTCAGAGCTCTGCAGAACCTTCAAAACAATAGTATAGACTTAATAGAAGCTAGTTCTCTCTGAAACTAAGCTTTAAAGCCGCTCTAGGCTTGAATACTACACTATATAACTATAAAGATGAAGGTAAAGATAGTTATTTATTCTCTAGCTATAGTTTGGAGCAGCCACTATATAAGATAACTATTATTTAAGCTTAGCTAGTCCTAACAAAGCAGTGCAAAATGTCGCGGGCTACGCCCGTAGATTACTCGGCTTCGCCTTCGCCTCCGCTGATTG
>JSYV01000209.1:0-15894 GCA_000787455.1 Evansstolkia leycettana | reverse complement strand
CAGCCGTGGTTGGGTGGCAGCTCGGTGTCCGTGGCAGCTCGGTGTCCGATTACGTTTAGAAAAAGAATCTGACAAAGTTTATGCCCCCTTTAGCGGCAGCCATAGTTTCAGAGTTAAGAGACAATCTTAGAGTAGCAGATTTGATTCAAAGATGATATGCTGGCTTTAGGTGTCATCCTGCTCACCTTATATGTAGCCCGCAACCCTGTAAAGCAATGGACTTAATCACGCGTCAATACAGCTCATTGGCTACACGGAATTGTAATTGTGTTGCAGTGGCATTGCTGGGCGGCTAGGGATCTAAGTTTAGAAAAGTGTCACAGCGCTGCTCTCCTATACGATGTAAGCAGAACCTAACCCTAGGATCTCCTAAGGGCTGTGCGGATAGTTTGGTGTTTCGGATTGATGACACGCTAGTGTCCTTACTGCGTCAACGGAGTGCTTGGTGAGACTTAACACAAACCTGAGGCCCGTTGACGTATGACTTGTCGGTAGCTTGGGGTATTGGGCTTCGGTATATCCGCTCTAACTGACTCGTTGCTCTTAGTCGAAATAAGGCGACTGACGTGTGCTTGAGCTGTAGAGAAGTAAATGACGAGTTGATCTGATTGGCTGCTCTGCGATTAGTTACGAGCGCGTCACCTGTTAGTCTTGGCGGCTGGTTCAGGTTGTAACACATATAGGCGGAAATGAATCTGGGCGCTTTCTCCCTCTTCCACTTCAGCTAGCCTGACGCCAAGCAACAAACACTTCCGCCGCATAACATGGCGCGTTGCTCCATAATATCTGTTCCATTTGTCTCCTTCTTTTTACCATCGAGATTCCTCCAACTTTCAATTTCATTATCCCGCCCGCTATCCATTTGCCACACTGGGAGGCTTGGATCTAGTTTGCTCGCGCGGCTGAGTTCCACTGCATTACACCCCTCAACAGCAATGTCGCGCGGTGAAGAAGATCCAGGGGACCGTCACTTTGAGTACAACTGGATTGAAGGCGTGGAGTCACTTGAAAAATACAGACCTGGGGGCTATCATCCTATCATGATCGGGGATATGCTTCATGGTCGATACCGCATAGTGGACAAGCTGGGATTTGGGGGCTATTCAACAGTTTGGCTTGCCTGGGACAGTTACCTGGAGCACTATGTTGCTGTTAAAGTTGGCATAGCAAACTCCATTTTGCGTGAGACAAATATTCTCCGCGCTCTGTCTTCGCCATTACCGTTGTCTTTGTCCCGACATCCCGGGCGCGATTCCATTCCCTTTCCCCTTGATGAGTTTGAGCTTAATGGTCCCAATGGAACACATCCGTGCTACACAATGGCTCCCGCACGATGTAATCTCAGAGAGGTGTCTTTTAGCCGCCTATTTCCTCTTGAAGTTGCACGAGCATTATCAGGTGGTCTCACGCTGGCCATTGCGTATATACATTCACGAGGCTATGTTCATGGAGGTTTGTCATGACGATAATTGAAATTAATGGTGGCCTAATTCTACCCAGCTAACAATATGCTATCGGTATTTAGATGTCCATCTCCGCAATGTCTTAGTTAAACTCCCATCAAGTTTTGATCACCTTGCGGTTGAGCAGCTATATGAACAGTATGGCGAGCCTCAAATAGTCCCAATTACGCAGCGTGATGGGAGTCCAGCTCTGCCAAATGCCCCAGCAAAGGCGGTAATACCACTCTACCTTGGGAAAGATGCAGAGGAGTTCTTACTTTCAGATACACACGTGCTTCTGAGTGATTTTGGCGAGGCATTTGCCCCAGACTTAGAGTTTCGTCGGGGGGAAGACTGTCACACGCCGTTAGCAATGCGACCCCCAGAAGCCCGATTCGAACCACAGGCTCCACTCTCATATTCATCTGACATCTGGAGCTTAGCTACGACAATCTGGGAGATCCTTGGAATGAAAGCCATTTTCAGCAGCGAATTTGCCTCTGCAGATGAGGTTGTTTGCCAGCAGATTGATGTGCTGGGACCCATGCCCTTAAGTTGGTGGGAGCACTGGGAGAAGCGGAGTCAATTCTTCGACGACAATGGTCGTCCAAAGGAGGGCAGGTATGTGTGGCCTTCGATGGACAAAGCATTTGATGAATGTGTGCAAAAGTATCGACGGAAGCGTGGAGTGGGCGAGTTTGACAGGGAGGAAACAGCTGCCATTCTTGATTTGATGCGCCGAATGTTATCATTCCGGCCAGAGGAGCGACCGACAGCAGAAGAGGTCCTACAGTCGAAGTGGATGGTTGAGTGGGTGTTACCTGATTTCGAGCGAGCTTCCAGATGCAAATGTTAGACTCCACTCTCGCAGGGAGTTGGTTAAAGTTGCCATGTCGAATGCGTGTGATCACGTTCGATCGGCGCTCACAGCAAATGGATATACTATACCCGTTCTTGGCTCCTCGATTGACAACAGTCTCTACGACGAGTAGGCACAGCATGGGGGAACGGAAAATAATTTTGCCCTCGCTATTTTGATTTTTCCTCCTATCGATAACCATCCTTCCCCGCTAAATATGTCTTTCCGTTGGAAATTTCGCCTCTTTAAGCGCAGCGTCGAATTCTAATTTTTGTAGTTAACAAGTAATCCCAATTCTTTTCCAATGCGGTCAGTTCCTATCAGTTCAGGCGCAGAGTTACTGTACAATTACTCACCATTAGCATGCGCTCGTCGTAGGCTTAAGCTCACTGTCACCCATCGCACGCCTGTGCTCACTGGATAAGTAAGTTAATCCCAGCATATGCAATCGTCAATTTTCATCGTTCCGCACCGGATTGCCGACCGGTAGAAAAGCGCATGACCAGCCTCAAGAGATCAGTGTGCTGTATTGAAGCGCTGGACCCAAAGTGATTGGGTGTGAAATGACCTTCCATAATCCACTAGGCTCAGAAAAGCAAACGCGCTTTTCATTCCAGCCACTACGGATGCCCAGCGAAGCACCGCATACTAAAAATAGGACCATGGGCGCTTCGGTGTTTCCTTAGTGGCCCTTACTCTCAGTCTCTCATTTTGAGTAAATCCAAGCGGGCGCATACGTACATGGAGGAAAAGCTGAAGAAAAAAGGAACCACCTGACCTTAGGCTCGCGGACTCCCTTGCGCTCTTTAAGGTGATAAGCGATAAGGGAAGTGAGGGCCTCAAGCTGCAAGTCTAATCTCCAGGCTCGCCCCTTAACGCCACTTCACCTTGGCTAGTCGTCTCAAATCGTCCCTGCTTGCCCCGAATGATAAACCAAGCTCTGGAGCGACCCTATCTGGCCTGCATTGTCGAGTAGCATAATAAGACCGTATATACCCGGCGAGAATATTATCCCACTGAAAATATTAACGTCTAATATTATCCGTACAATAATATTATGAGTGCGATAATATTAGGCCAGATAATATTAGGCCATGATAACATTATCCCACTCATAATACTATCTTACAGGTACTGCCTTCAGTTCGGCAATTCCTGGAAACTAATTTCTGATAGATGGTGCAGAAATTAGAATAATACATTGTACCTGCTCTCTAAACGCTGCTACTCAATAAGCTGGAAAGAACAGTCTCTTTGGCCACCGCAGTATGTCGACTGATAGCTAAAACTGTAAGAGGCCTGTGCAGACTTAGTTCCAATATGCCCGCATGACGTATCACATAGATAAGCACTAAAGCCTTGTTATGGGGCATGGGGCTGGACGTGATTGACTTGAGGACGGAGGAGTTTTCCAGGATGTATGTTGCACAATCTACCCAGGATTTCTGCATTCGCAGCAGAGCTGATGAGATATCTACCAGCGTCGCCGGAAGCGATTCCACCTCTTCCGCTCTCAGCTACACCCTCTATTGCATTCTCAACCATCCAGGCGTATACAACACTCTGACGAAGGAACTGCGCGACGCATTCACAGACACAGACAACATACTGAAACACTCAGACCAGGCTAAACTATCGTACCTGCAAGCCTGCATCAAGGAATCCCTCCGTCGGACGCCTCCGGCCACCATCAACCTGCCCCGGTACATCCCAGAGGGAGGACGCCTGGTTATGGGGGGAATACTTCCATGGAGGGGTGAGTATCCCACCCAGCAAGTATTATTATTATTGTTGTTGTTTCTGTTTGATTGACTGATATAGCGACTAGACTACTGTTGCCGTCCGCTAACCATTTTTTCTTTTCTTTTCTTTTTTTTTTTCTATGTGATGACAGCTCGTGAAGCTGATCGGCACCCTGCTTCTCTACTTCGACATCGACCGAGTAAGCAAGCCTCCTGGGGGAAAAGCCCCCCCTCGGACGAAACGCCGCCGTCGAAATCGTACTTCTTTGCGAGGATGAAGGATCCACTGGAAGTTCGTGTGAGGGTTGCTTGTCCTGTTGTGGAGAGGACTAAATATATGAATAAATAAATTATACACTGTCCTTAATTACTATTGCAGGACGGCCAGAATAATGATTATGTGTTGGACATATGATGGCACTAAAACGAATTTATCAAATATTAAATATATATTCAATGAAGGAATCACGGCATTACACGAGAGAGAGAGAGAGAGATGGTAATATATCTTATCCTATCTATTATCTTTTCGATGTGCCAGGGCCGAACGATCAGCTCTTATATACACGACTTATATAATCATTTCCTTATATCCATCTCCGACAATCACCTGCTCAGCTTCACATATTGACCCGGACGATGGTAATTTCTCGACCTGCCTACGAATCAAGCAGCGAACACGACCCATAGTCCCTCAGCATCTGCGCAACGACAACAAACCCTCCCACTGCCGGAGCAGCCAATATGAGAATAACCAGAAAGCCAAAGATCCCCGCTGAGAGGCTCATTGATGTGTCATCATCATCAGTAGCAGCATCGGACGGACCCGTCCTTGTCCTCGTCTTCGTCTTCCTCGCTCTCACTGTCCTCAGCCGCGCCCAATACTCCACCATCAGCCAAAACGTCCGGGCGAGAAAATTCGCGATGTCGGCGTTGCGTACCAGGCTGAACCCACCGCCAGCCAGGTCATGGTCCACACGCGCTGCGCGACCGTGCTGGACGATCCGGGCTGGAAGCGCGACATGCCGCCAATGACGGCCAGCGGGAGGGCGGTCATGATGAGGGTCACAAGGAATGAGATAATCTTGCCCCGGCGGGTGAAATGCGTGGGTGGGTCGTTGGCTTCGATCAAGACCTTCGACTGCGCCTCTTCAGCGCCGCGGAAGTTGTAGCAGCGAGGGCAGATGATCACGTCTGAAGCTGAGGCAGAAGCAGAAGCGGAGGGATCTTGTTTGGAGGATGCTGGCCGCGGATTCGAACCGTTCTGCTGCTGCGAGTCGCCTGGGGAAGAATCTCGTTGCTCCCTTTTCTGGGTCTTTACATGCCGTCTGCATGACATCCGGTTTCTCGTCCGGCACGGGCTCTACGTCGCCATGTTTGTATGGCTTCGAGCCGAGCCGGAACATCCAGCGACCGTCACCACGGCCACTCTCATGAAACGAGCCAGAAAACATAGCGAAGTCGCCCACTCGCAGGGGCGCGCTGTCCAGGCTGCCGACGACGCCCTCGAAATGGCCTCCGCGTCGACACGCCTCGTCCATGATCTCGGTCCGGACGAGATAGAGGGTCGAATACGACGGGTGGACCAGATCGCCCAGCAGATTGACGAACGACATGATCAGAAAGGCAGTACGGTGAAGCCAAAGGCCGCGTATCCGTACCGGGCCACCTGGCCCCCCCGCGAGCGATACAGGGTGGCGGATGCGTACACGATCTGGACGATGGCCACGACGGCCGACGAGAAGCTGTAGGACGACGCCAGGCCGGAGTGACATCCCTCTGACCCGGCTTCGTAAGCCAGCTCGTACCCGGACGGCAGTTGGTACGTGCCAAAGACGTTATAGCCTGAGGGCACGATCTCGAGGTACATCTCGTCCGTCTTCGAGGCCAGCCACGGCGGGGTTTCGATCTGCACTTCGACCGGCTCTCGTCGCTGGTTGCTTCAATATGTCAGTGAGGCGCTTCTTCAAGGAATGAATGGCCCGTTGCTTGCAGTTCTTGCAGGTATTCATCCGCCGATTCATTGTGTTTGGCTGTTCAGTCAGCAGTGGTCTATATATGGCTGGCTCACCGATTATCTTATACGCCTTCCCCTCCTCATCGTCCCGCTGCAGTTGCTTTGGTAGGTAGGCCAACGACCGAACCGTCTCTCCCGGTAGTGGTCGCCAATCTCGCGCGCGAACGACCATCGCCACGGCCCGCGCTCGCAGGGCTTGCTGGAGCGGATCGCGATACAGGGCTGCGTGTCGGATGATGGCCAGCAGACCGCGCGCGGCGCCCACGAGGGGAAAGAGGATGGCGGACGCCATGGTCAGCAGCACGATGTGCGGCGTTCGCCGGGGAAAGTAATGACGGTGGCGGCATGCGACATGTAATTGCCCAGGAAGAAGGCCGCGACATCGGTCCATGTCGTCGGCGTGCAGATCAGCTCCGAGTCGGGGGAGTAGGTCACCCCGTCTGGCACGGTGATGGTCGTGTCTCGCGTGGGGAGCACGGCGGCAGCAGCCAGCCCCGCGATCAGAGGAGTCATATACACGGACACGGTGGGCGTCGTGCGGCATCTCGAGGCAGGAGAAGAGGGGGCAGGGTAGATTTATCCCACAGCCATATTTTGGAAAGACAACAGCTAGAAATGTTTAGTCTATTCTCATGTCAAAACCGACTGGAGGCTATTGATTAGACCCTGGCTGTATGCTAATTTTAACTAGAGTGTTGATGTTGACTAAACATTTTGATTTCACCCTTTCAGCTGCGGCTGTGGACGTCTGTCATCGCCTGGCGGGAAGATACGATAGTTGATACTGTGGATCTTTACATTACTGTGTATCCCGTTAGTAAACAAGCCCACTCACCATGCAATTGTTACCTTCCCTCCCCCTCGACATCCTCGTCGCCATTGTCGACTACCTTCCCCACCACTCTCTCTGCGCGCTGCGGCTCGTCTGCCGCGCCTTCCTCCATCTCACCATCTCGCGGCTCTTCGCACACATCAATCTCGCTTTCATATACCCTCTAAATTAGAAGTTATAATAATATCTGGTTGTTAAGATATAATGTCGTAATTACTGGATTTTGTATATGTATTTAGGTGAGCGGTTCGGTTGGGTGAGCGAGCCTACGTTAACTAATGGTCATGTAATTAGTCAGCATAGTTAGGCTTAGGGAGGGAAAATTTCAAAGAATCGATTGAAATGAAATTTCGGATCAATTTTAGGCTATTTCTTTAAAACTTGAGGTTTCAACACTTTTTGGCTCTAATTAGTAATCATCATTTTTTCTAAAAATGGCGCAAGCGCTGTTTTTATGACTAATCATATGTAGTTAGTGTTTGAAAATTTGTCAGAAAGGCTTGCCAAGGCACTAAAACTTTCATTCAGCCAAAATGATTTCAGAAAATTTTCAGCAATTGACCAATTTTGGAAAATTTCACGGAGCATCCCTAGCTAGGCTCTGGCGTGGCCCCAGCAGGGAGCCGTATCAGAGTAAGGAAGTCAACAACAACAGCAGCAGCAGCAATCTGGAAGCAACGAAAAGAATCGTGGTTTCCAAGTCATCGCCAACAGCTAGAGCGGAATGCCGCTTCTGCCACTCCGGTAATATGGATCTATTTTTGGAATCAAACTTATAGGAGTGGCCCTCTGACGTGCGATAGACTCTGAAAGGTCTCTTGTCTGACTCGCCTTTGTCTGTCTCGCCTTTGTCTGACTCGCCTTTGTCTGTCTCGCCTTTGTCTGACTCGCCTTTGTCTGTCTTGTTTTCATTGTCTCTCTTCTGTATCAAATTTTCGAGTTCTGCAAACACACTGAGTTAAAGATAATTTCAGAAGGATTTAAGAGACATACTTTCCAAGGCGGCAGATGCCCCTTCCAGTTTGCTATACTTCAACGCATCTATGAGAACTCGTGTTTTCTCTTTCTCCGTTCCTTCAAAATCTGGTATATCAAGGATTTTCTCATCTTCTGCGGTTCTAACATGCTCCAGTAGATTTTTCACCACATCGTTGAGTTTTTTTTCCTGGCTGCTGCTCAGTTTCCCCTGATCTTTGATGCTAGCAGGCAAGTCCTTTGTTGCCTTGTTCCCCGGACCTATATGTTTCAGGAGACCGGCCTCGACAAGCGTCTTATAAAGTGTGCTCGCTTCTGTCGGAACCATTTTTGAAGATGATAGAGATTGACTACAAAGTGGAAATAAAGACTCTGCAAATCCGTAGTATGAATTGCAATACACAGAAATCGGCGAATCTGGATATGAAACATGCGTGGGACTTCTACTCTAATTTATATCTCACTACATTTTTCAGGATATCGATGTCCAGCTCTTGTTGCCTTTTCTTTTCTTTTTTCTTTTTGTTTTTTTGGAAAGAGCACGCCTCAGTATGAACGGGCCCTCGTTTTGTAGGCCTACGGGGAAGCAATGTTTAGTGCGCTGCTAGAAAATTGACCCCAGAAATTTATGTGGCCAGAACTCTCGTTTTAAGAGGGCATACAAGGAACTACTGCGTAGAACTTTAGCTTCTGCGAGAACAATCTACAGAAATTCGTGGGGAAATATTCAGAGCATTCAACAAACTAGGAAGATTTCTGTTCGTTCATGGAATGCAAAAGATTTGGATTGTCTGAGTAGAACAAGTAGAAGCAGCCTAATGTCCTAAACTAACCCCTCCTTTAGGGGTCGGTACGAATGCAAATCCACAGGATTTTGAGAAATTCGCATTCGCATTCGTAATTTGCAAATCTCTACGAATATTCGTATTCGTAAGTCCCTTATTCGTGTTGGACATCATGGTATACCGGTCTAACTAGATTCGGTAGTCATAGATCACATTGGGAGCCGAAGACCCCGCTCCCACAATATGGCTTATACAGCCCATCTCCCACATCTCACTAGGATTAAGAATCAAGTCTCCTTCATATCATCATATCGTCTTCCCAGTAGTAGCGCTTATAGGAGCTTCTCCCCTGCATGCTTATGGCCATAATCTCAACAATTCGTACGAATATATTCGTAATTTTGCCAAGACACTATTCTAGTTGTAACCACTATTCTACAGCCAATGAGAAGGAGCACATCACGTGCCATTTGTTTATCGAGTCGTGTTGCAACTAGGAGATACTCTATGTCTGCATTTTCTTTTGTAGAGTGACAGACCTTAAAATGTCGTCTAATTATCTGCCAATCTACCATCACGTCAGCGTTCGCAGAGAATAGATTATCACCTCTTAAATGGTGGCAGCAATAAAGAGACAGATCCTTAAGATCGTATTACAAAGAAACCACGACTGGGTCCACCGTCTGACTGCCCTGAATATAAGGATGGTTTGAAGCCCTCCAAGCTCCATCACTCAGGTCATTTAGAGTCGCATATTTACCACGTGACCAAAAATTACGAATATTCGTAAATATTGAAAAATTTATTCGCATTCGCATTTGTGATGCAAAATCTCTGCGAATGCGAATGCGAATTACGAACATTCGTAACGAATGCAAATATATTGGTTATTTGTGCCGACCCCTACCCTCCTTTACTATGAGCAATAAGAAATTATAATGCAAGCTCACCTTGTCAATCCAGCCTTCGCTTGCCGAAGTAGATTGCCTATAGTCCCAGATAATGTCGGGAATTTCTAGCTGAGATGCTAGGACCTACTTTCCATTCTCTGTTCCCTCCTATGACGTAATCTCGACTGGTAACTTAGTCGAATATCTTTCTTGGAGTAAGAAACGAAGTGAATCTTAGCTGCTTTCACCGAAGTAACGCACTTCCGGGACCGTCACGTGACTTCCCGCGTCTGCCAGGTAGTTTCCCCAAAAATCACCCGTCTGACATAATGGTGCCGTTTTCCTTCCGAATTAGGTAGGAAGATAGGGCTGATTCAGGAGAGGAAAAACGGGGCTCGTATAAAATATAATATTGCCCATTTCTCATGCTCCAAATAGGGTCAATTCTTCCTAATTTTTTTTTTCACAACAAAAATAAAATTTCATATTTGCTCTGAAAATATTGCATATATTTTTTTTCCCGGGGAAAAGAAAATCTAGAGATGAGCCAACCCCTGGCATCCGGCGCGGTAAGACTAGAGATTCAGCGGAGCCATTCTACAATTGCATTATTTTTTGAGCAGCCGCTTACCAGACTACGCCTGAAATGAAGGCTGAGTGAATCCAGTGTGTAGTTGTAATAGTCCATTCAGCAGCTGTTGAGCGAACTGTAGAACACGTTACATCTGTTGACTGGGCTATGGCAGCCCTCAAGAACCGAATTGGACACTGTTTCCATAAGAACATTCTTTCAGCTTGGAATCCCTTTCGTCTCGGAACTCTCTTCCGCACGACATCCTGGGCAGGATTAGCATAGAAAGAAGTCGAAGGGCTCCCTATCAAGGGATTATTGAGACCCTCCGCCTAATCATCTCCAGCTCCTAAAGCTGCCGCTTAATAGGTACTCGAGTTCGCACGTAGCAAGCTGGATTTGTACCTTGTTGTTTATCTATAAATCCGTATGCGCGTCCAAGATCAGTTCGACGAAGCAAGGAAGACTTAGGGCTCACAAACCATCTGCATCGAAAGAATGCTCTCTTGAAGGGTGGCATCCGTGCGAGAAAGCTTGGCGACCACCCCGCATACTGCATACTCTGTCCTCTCAATTCCCATACCATCCCCTCTCGTCGAGACGGTGCTATTCAAAATCATCCGTCTAGTAGTCAATAATAGACTAAACGAGATCGGAGCCGTATGCGGACCGGAAGGCTTCATGCATGCGTTGAGTATTCTCAACTGATCTGATACTTTACTGGCCCAGTGCAGCGGATGTGAATCGGCAATAATCGACATTCCCCAAAGAGAGAAACATTACACCAGAATGGTTGAGCCAGCTTTAGAAGGAGGTAGCCTACCGAGCCAGAAGGATTGCAGCCAAGATAAAGACAGAGATGACTTTGAGAGCAAATTGGCCGCATTGCAGCAAGTCTGTCATATGGTCTTTTCAGGCGCACGGCTCTCTCCAAGAAGAGTAACTATTAACCTTCCAGAGATTTAAGCTCTTCATCAGTTAAATACAAATCTCCCACCACCCAAAATCCGTCCACATCAGCACGCTTAGCTTGACATTTTATCTCAGGGAGCGATAAGGCCGAAATCTTCCAGTTGCAACATTTGGCAGAAGCGGGTCGGTAATATAGCCTGTCTTCCTCTGCCATATGTTCGTCCGCGGGTTCAAAGTAACATTCGCCACTCTCCAGGCAAGACATCTTCAACAAGTGTGTATTGCGTCTAAACCGATGTAGGGCGTCAGGGTAGAATTTGCTGACTTTATTCTCGTCTAACCAGATCACTGTTCGAACCTTTGTAAATGGGTTTGATTGTCGTCTCTGCTTGCAGTAATACTCAATCGTCACAGTGCATGGCTCTTCCGCAGCGTTCTGACAAACGACTCGAGACTGACACAAACGCAAGAGATTTACCAGGGACATTGTCGGACTGCCACAAGTCAGTATGTATGCATATAGATCAAAAGTCGATTTTTATATTACTCACGTATCTTTAACAATCAACGCCCGCGAGGACTGCTAGAATGGGTGCTTTAGGATGGACAGCGTAAAGAATGAAACCCTCGCTTCAGTTCAGACAATTAAATAACTGTAAAACGCAGAAACGAAAAGGCGAGTTGATGTACGCTGTCGCAGAAGCTTTATCAGGATTTGGGCTTGGATGGTGAACGTCGAGATCAAAAGCAAGTTTAAGAATCTTGCAGCTCAGACCGAGGGCTTTATATGACACAGTGTGGGGCATAATACTTCCTAGGGAAGCCTCATTTTCGTTTTAATTTTACAGAGACGCATCACATATGTGGGAACGTGCTTCTCACGCAGACAACATTGTTTCAGCTGTCTCAACTTTCAAAGTGCAGGATCACACTTGACCTCACCATTCAAACAGATAGGCCAGCTATCCAGGGTTAAAAAATTTCATAAATAAAGTAGGTAAAGACTACACGCATTAATTATGCAGCATTTAGAGATGACCGCAGTAATGGCATACTGTTGGTTGCCAGAGCTGACTAAGTCATTGCCAGCTCAGCAGAACGCTAATTAATCGTCTGCTTTCGCTGGACTCGTTGTACGTTCCTACAATTATTGGGTACCAATTACTTCATTAGCGTCTGAGATGAGAAATCTTGTGTTGACGTTAGGCTTTTGGCGCTTATCTGTCACAAGCCCATGTTTGACCGATTCACTCCTTTCGAAGACCCTGTTGTGGAACAATTGAGCATTACTATCTATCTTCTATATTCATACTATGGATTCTGTGTTAGCAAAAAGCTCCAGTCCATGGACTTATTCTTGAGAGAGTTTTCTAACCCTATCAAAGATCGATAGGAAATTCTTCCGAAACACGGCCTATTGTAACTGTATTTCCGTCTGTCTTAACTTGAGTTAGTCCAAAAAGTCGCTCTATCTATCTTGAAGACAAGATATCTCCTGTCCCGGGGCTCAACGAACATGATGTGGTGTTCATGTCGGCCGGTAGGACCTGACAGTTCGTCTTCATACAATGAACCATACTAGCTAGGACAGAGTAATTGGGCATTAATTCTTACGAGGGTAACAGTCTGGTCGGTCATTCAAGGGGTAGGATCCACTGGCTTACACCTTACAAAATCACATTGTTAACCTTTGGCGAGAGCAGCTATGTAGCGTCAACAACTTGGCTCTCGAGTGCAAAGAGTAGAAGTCTGTGAACAGAAGTGGTTGTATTGACCTTTGAAGGCCTCTCTGGTGTAATGGCTCTTCTACAAACGTTCTAATATCAATTCAGCATAATCTGACGAACATTGTGGAGTGTAGAGAAACATGTCCGTCAGTGCCGACATGTTGCATGGCGCTGATCGAAATTCAAGCGAGGCTGTCGTCGTTTCGTCAAGGCTGGGCGAAATGTGGGTCAATCCTTAGAAATTTCCAGTTTAGAATTAGACAACAATCATTGAAGAGCAATCAACAGACGAATAGGGCGTCTTCATCTTGTATGACCATCCCGTGTGCACTCCGACTTCCTGTTGTTCTCCGTCCTTGGCGGTAAAGCCGTGGTTAAGTCTGGTTGACTGCCATCAGTAATCCAGTCCAGGAAAAGTATAGTTATTGAGTCTTCTTGGCACTAGATCCCTCCGAATACTCAAGTATTATGTATCGTGTCCATGGCGATAATCATGGACATGCTGTCAATAGTCTGCTCCGGGATTATAGTTTGTCGGTATATGTTGTCAACAAGTGCTACATTTCTTACTTCCAGGGCAGTTTCAGAGCAAGGATCTCAAGCTCATGTTCCGACTCTTTGACGAATCAGTTTTCCACATTCGGCTAGTTAGCAGCTATCGATACGTGTCATGCGTTCAACAAGTTTGTATGATCTGCAAGGAATGTCTAATCAAGAATACAGACCAAAATAGATGAGTGTTCCAGAATGGCAAGGACATCACTTTAAGACAGACTATGTAAGTCTTTCAGCCCCCTCCGAAATGTCCCACTTGATCAAAGAGAAGGAAGAACTATCGGCCTCGACGCACTCAGTATGCGGCGGGTGCGATGCTTCCTTTACGATGGACAGGTGACGGGCCGACAATTGAAGGCTCGTAATCCGACACGCGCAAGGGTTCCTCGTCACTTAGATGACTCTTCTTATCACTAGATCTTCCCGAACAGCAGCACACACTGGATAACCAAAAAGGCATCGCTGCGAGGGAGAACGCGGCTGCTAACCAGGTAGTTGCCAGCATTCGCTGACCAAGACTAGCCTGTATTCCAGATGAACTAAATACCGACTCTAGAGCCCCAACTAGAGCGGCGTAAATTCCCGTAGCGGTAGCTGATGCGACCAGATTAGACAGAAGTGAAATCTGTTGATGACGGTGTCAGTAGCTCGAAGTCTGCTTGGCCATCTGGGCACGTACACCTGCAAATATACTAGTCAAGAAGCTGGCCCCTCGGGAGAGGGTAGCCATTAGTCCCACCAACAGCACGAGAGCAGTCACACTGAAGGCAACGATATAGGCACTAGACATCGCTTTCGATGCCGTCCTATAGGCTGCCATTGCAGTGTTGACCTCACTGGGAAAGAGTGCTTCAGCCCATGAGCTTTCCAAGCCTAGAATGTCAGTGAAGTTGAACCAGAAGTCAAAATTTGGTGATGTGCAGTTCGCTATCCTGGAGCCTGTATTGTCAAAGCTGCCTTTGCAGTAACTCCAGAGGCCAATAATGTAGAAGTCCGGCAGATGTGAGTCCACTGCAGCCACTTCCTTAGCCACACTCTGTCCTACATTACTTGACACGCTGACAACGGCACTGGCTGCGCTGCTTGCAGCCTCTCCCACAGCATCTGAGGCGCGACTTGCCACGCTCTGCGCTGCATCACTCGCACCGCTGGAGGCCGACTCTACGCTACCCACGATAGTCGTCATGCTCGACGGTATAGAATCGACCAACGATCGGTGGGACAGCATGCTGCTCAAGGTCTTCTCCAAGGCTGAGGTGAAGTTTGTCAGGTTCGCCTAAGACAAGCTAATTTAGCGCTCGCATCTCCATGTTGTCACGATATCCTTTGCCGACCTTCATGAAGAACAATTCACTTGAGGGAGCCGAGCTTCTAGTGCAGCCGAACCCAATCAGTACGAGACAGATCAAGGATGCAGAGGAGAGGATGTAAGGCAGAAAGATGCACGCGAGCCGTCTGTGTTTCCCCATGGTTAGATGGGTAAGGCAGTCTCTAGGTGACCAGATACAGAAAGGGAAGGTATCGGGATTGTGCTCTGCATGTCCGTTGCAGTATGTCTGTGGGCTTTAATACCAATAAGGCTGTTGACAACTCTTTGGAAGTGGGAGGGCTCCATCTTTTTCACTCCCAAGATTACATATGCGAAGCGTAGCTAACAAGTCAAATGATTGGATGCCATAAAAGTCACTCCTGAAATGAAGAGTATATCTATGCATGTATATGAATATTTTCCGGACAGGCAGAACATGATGGCCTCCTGTTCTTGTTGGCTCGCTGAACAGTGATTAGGTTTTCTTTCGGGACTCTATCCTGTAATTGTCGCCTCGACCGCATTCTGCGAGAATCGCATGGACCGAGGAACACGGAGAACTTCTCGCGTTACTTCCCTCAGATTAAATGCCACGCTAAAATTTCTACCTAATTATTGCTAGAGGCACTAAGGATTCGCAATATTATAAGGGAGGTCCCGCTGCTGTTCGATATATCCGCCCAAAAGGCCAATTCTGCATCCATGGAGTTGGTGAGGGATCGAGAGAAAACGATCTCGCAGGAAAACGAAAGTGTCAAAGTTGCCTCGCAGCGTGCTGCTAGTGTCACAGCAACCACCAGCGACCTATCCGTGCCTTAGTTGAAGCAGTGGTTGACTATCATATGATAGTGAGGAGTTTGGTGGCGGGTGCGAGCCATGTCTTGTAGGAGCTCCCCGAAAACGCTGAACAGGATTCCTAGCGATTGCGAATGCAAGGAACATCTGAACGGTTCAGAATGTTCGGTCATTCACCGTGGTTGCATGCTAATTGGGCTTCTCACAATCGTAATAAATCAGCCGAAGGAAAGACGGTCGCAATGCACTTGTTATACCCTTCTATGTGATCACTTCAATTAAACCCGATTATTGCGGGACCTACGCCACTGCTTACAATACGGGCCCGCGGTTGGTACAAAAAATGGTTAACCTCGATTTTGTAAATTGGTGTTGATCGACTCGGTGAGTGATAGGCTCGCTTGTGGATTACGTTACATTTTTGGACTAACGTAATCGGACACCGAGCTGCCACGGACACCGAGCTGCCACCCCAACCACGGC